>JAOEHY010046243.1:0-36807 GCA_025447955.1 Psilopsiagon aurifrons
GGCCCCTTTAGGCACTGGAAGCTGCTCTAAGGTGTCCCCAGTGCCTTCTCTTCTCCAGGCTGAACAAGCCCAGCTCTCTCAGCCTGTCTCCATAGCAGAGGTACTCCAGACCTCAGAGCATCTTGATGGCCTCCTCTGGACTCACTCCAACAGCTCCACATCCTTCTTGTATCACTTCAGTCCTCTCATCTCCTCCCTGTCCTGATTAGCAAGGTATTAGTTCCCACTGCATGGAGTCTGTATTTCACCTGCGCTGACCCTAGTCACTGATCCAGGCTCATTTACATGATTTAAAATGGAAGGAGACTGGCAGCTGCATCCAAATGTACTTGTGAATGAGGCCAGGCGCTCATCTTCCACATCCCTAGCAAGGGATATTCATCAGGCTAAGCTGAACTAAAACATTATTCAATGAAACAGCTCTGTAATTCTCATAGGGATTACAGTCATCAACTGAAAATCCATTAAGAGAAATAGAATAAGCAATGAGGCAATGACCATCTTTACTCTCCCTCTTTAAACACAAAACCTCAGAAACAAAACCAGACGGTGTTAAATGCCTCTTTTGCCAGAAATGCTGCAGAGAGACATAGGCTCGCTCTCATTTATCCATCATCACCCAGAAGGAGCAGATTCATCACAAAAATCACCAAAGAATGCCTTCTTGTTTAAGGTTCTTTTAAGACAAAAGTATTCACAAATACAATAAATCTCAGTTTAAGCAGAAATACATCCCTTACCTGCTTTCCCCTCTCCCAAAAAGGCTAAATGAAATGTCTCCTGCTTGACCCAAACACCAAATAGCTATGGGGCATTTTTTTAGCACCAAATGCAACTCAATCAATGTGTGCATTTTGACTTGTTATCAAGAACTGAAAAATAAAATATATGTCCTCTTTGCCCCCATCTTGTAAACCTAAGCTGATTTGTTCAGACTCTTTTATTTCTCATCCAGGAAGGAAATCCTAAATCAGACCTTGTTCTGCTAGAACGACCCAAACTACTTGCCATGTTTGCCTGCCATGGCATGAACTGAAATCAAACAGCTATTTAGAGTAATTAACATACTCCACTTGGCTGTAATACTGTGCTAAAAATTTGATGCT
Source organism: Psilopsiagon aurifrons (assembly GCA_025447955.1). Lineage (NCBI taxonomy): Eukaryota > Metazoa > Chordata > Aves > Psittaciformes > Psittacidae > Psilopsiagon > Psilopsiagon aurifrons. The sequence goes on from JAOEHY010046243.1 coordinate 1,107, forward strand.
GGATATAAAAGGAGCTAACAAACTCATGAGCTTTTCCCTTTTCATTGACAGAAGTGGAAGCACATTCATACAACAAAAAGCTCTATTTTCCATCAACATCTCTGACAAAGCAAGACACATAAGCACACCCCGCAGTCAAACCAAAACCACAAGCAAACCCACAGCATTAACTGAAGCCATCTTAGAATGGCTATTGAATGGGGGACAGGGAAGAAACACTGCCTGAATTCCTATTTAAGTCTGTTCCTAAGGCTGGCCTGAACACTGATGAAACTTGAGAGCATTTTCAGGTGGCTGCACAAGCTTGAGTACTGCTTGAGCCAGGTGACACCCGGGGTATCTTCGGTATCTGAAGGCATAAAACTGCTATTCCATACTGTTCAAAATGCAAACTAACTGCAGTCACAATCCTGTCTCTGAACATTTAAACATGAAGATATTACCAAAGATCCAACTAATCCAATATCAAGTTCTTGCCTATCATCTGATATCAACAATTAGCCATGCAAAAGCTGGTCTGAGCAGTCTGTCTAACCCTTATATCGGCTGGTACACCAATGGCCTTGGACATGAAGCACGACATTTTATACACATTTGGACCACCTAGCATACCTTGAAGATCCACTGGTAGAAATTTCCATTAAATACTTCTACCCTCGACACCTCAAGCTTGCAACATGAGTTTCCAGGGATGAGAAGCACATGGCCATAAACAACATCTCTGCACAAGATGAGCATGCGCTGCCCTCCACCTGTCTCCTGTTCCTACGCATCTCCTTGCTCTTCTCATCTCCCTCCCCAGGGAAAGGGGAGAGGCAAGTTCTGTTGCTGTGAACCGCTGTTTTGAAGTCCATGTCCCTTGGACAGTCAGTTTTTGCAAAAGCACAGTGGGTGTTACAGAGCAGGGAACCCACCTATTTATGAAATGATCACAATACTTTCAACATCAATTTTAGACACTCATTAGAAGCCCGATTTCATTTGGCAAGGAACCTGGTTAGCAGGGCATCATCCACACCACTAACATTACCTGAACAAGTACTATCAGTTCATTACGAGGCAGCTGGGCTGGTATTTCCTAATCCCATCATTAACTTTTTAATCTGTGTAAACCTGAGGCGATAGGTTATCACAGTCTAACATAATCATGTTAGAACTCTGGGATTCTGTAACTATCTAAACCACAAAGTGTTCTGGTGAAAAAAGACAAAACCCTGCAGGAGATTGAGAAGTTACGGCAGATTGCACACCTTGCTTATAGACTTACAAGAGTCAGAAAACCAAGACAATTTTCATGATGCATACACTGAAGTGCTGACGGTCAGAGAGGTGATGGTGCCAGCTGAGCACTGTCCAGTGGAGCCTGGACTTCCTCATGTTCCACAGCAGAAAATGTTTCAAGTTGGATGAAATTCATGCAAATGAGAAAAGACAGAAGGTGAAGGCAGCGGTGAATGACATCGCTTATCTAAGGGATGCCACTGGAAGGGACATATTAGGCACGTGCAACAAATCACACAAGAGCTTATACACAACAGGAACATGAATCAAATCTATTGTTTAGTGCAAGAAACAATGCGACTGCTTGTTTTGGCAAGGTTTCTGCAGCAACTGCTGATGAAATATGGGGCCAGAATAAGTTCTGCAGCTCCGCTTTGATCAGGACTGATCTTCAGCCAGGATCTCCTCACTTACAGTACCTGTCGTATGTGAAAGACTTGAACAGGTATGCCTTTTGGACAGCTTTCAGAATAAAATTAAACTAAATGTGCCATCACACTGACACCCAATTATCTGCAAGGAAGAAATATTTTATGTACTATTGTAGGTTACCTTCAAATAAAAAATCTCCCGGAGCAGCAGGTGTTCCGCAACAATACCCACAACCCTGCGTGGACAGGACCAAGAAAACCTACTTTTGGCAGAAACTGAGAGAGATGCCATCCAAATGATTAGAATCAGGTTGGCCAATTCTTTCATGAATTTTTAGGATGAAAAAAATGGTTCAAGTGACAAAAGGTGTTCCCCCAAACATAACCGCTAAGTTCAGAATGAGCAGAGAGAATAGGCAGAAAAACAGAGGAATTAACAAAGAGAAGGATAAACCCATTTTGGACACATCACCCTATGACTGGAGACCTGCATAGAGAATGCCACAATTGAAGCAGGGGAAGTTGATAAGGATATGCAAGGGTAATTTATACCGTGACTAAAATGCAAAGAACAGATTTAGAATCAGTTCCATACTTACAGCCAAAGCTGCTTGTGTGCTTGAGTTACTTTTAGTACAACCGCCTCTTCTGCTTATTAACAGGGGAGAGGAAGCAAAAGCTCGTCACAGAGTTTGAAAGCATCCCACACCTGAGGAATTTTTGTCTGTTTTCCATTCCAAAAATTCTTTCTAACCTACATATATATCAAGCAAGGAGCACATTTAACAGTCTATTGCTATTTCTTCCAAAACAGAACAAAACCAGAGCTTATTTCTTACCAACACAGAAGCACAAAGCCAACCTGACCCAATCAGCTGGCAATTTTGAAGAGAGTAAAAAAGGAGTTACGACTATATTCTTGTCCCAGTTATTACCGTATCAGTTCATACCCAGAGCTACGGACCTGATCTTACAGGTCTTTTCCAACCTAGTTGATTCTATGTTTGTGTGGTTCTAAGAATGATAAACCAGCTTTTAAAATAAAGATTCTGAGAGAGCAAAATTTTAGACTTAGATGCTTATAAAAAAGCACTTAGCATATGAATCAGCCATCTGCAAAAACCAACCCAGACGGATGACTCCAAGCATTCCTATCTTCCAGTGACCTTTACATCCCTGATGCTCAGCCCCTCTGGGGAAAACATGTCAATCCATTTAAGATTATGTTTTAAATGTGGGTTTTTTCTGATTTAAAGACCCTATGTAGCTGTGTTTTGAAATGGCTGCATCTCAAGCCTGACCAAATTTTCTGGCCTATCCAAACCTGATTTCCTAGTTCTCCAAATATTAACCTCTTTCCGAATTTACCTTGTTACAAATAAACGTTAGTTGCAGTGCACATGTCCGCAAACACCACCACCACAGAAATTCTGACGTGAAAGGTGTGCACAAATCACTGAATAACAGAATCTTACAATGGTTTGGGTTGGAAGGGACCTTAAAGACCATCCAATTTCAACCCCACTGCCATGGTCAAGGACAGCTTCCACTAGACCAGGTTGCTCAAAACCCCATCCAACCTGGCCTTACAGCCAAATACAGTGCTTTCTCTTTTCCTGTTCCCCATTTGCCAACATCACTTTTACTCATATCATGCTTGAGTACAAAATTGAGCACAGAACTGCATTGGTCCTACTTGCTCCCAAGCAAATACATCTCCAGGCATTCCCTCCATTGCACTTGCTGCCAGGAGCTCACTGCACTGCTCCAGTGACTATCAACAGGACAGCTGATGGCTCCTGCCTGCACAAAAGGACTTGACATCCCTGTTCAGGCTCTAAAAGCCCAATGTCTGCCACCAAAACGGACACTACTTCATCTCAAAACTGACAAAGCTCTTTAAAATCTGTACGCCAAGCAGACCACGAGGAACACCAAGATCATAGTAAGGGAAGAAGGCAAGACGTATAAGCACTTAGGAGAGGGGAGGTTTGCATTGCCAAAACCTTGTTCTGCGGATCTCTTACCATGAGTCTTGCAAATAGAAGCATTTTAGAGGAATTATTAGAAAAGTAAGATTCTAATTAGACACAGAACATGATTCTGTTGCAAGTGATCGCTGACAGCTAGAAGCATGGGTGATGAGAGCCTTGCACGGGTTGGGATAGGAGCCGATGGACTGACCATTGGGTGTCACTAACACACTGCAAAAACAGAGAAGATAACTCTAATCAGGGGAGTTACCACAGCACATCACCTTGCTTAGAGACTGCCTTTCCCTACTCATTGCTGCGGAGAGCTCAGCTTCTCAAGCCAAATATAACCTCTTTTGGAGCTCTACAAGAATGGTGCATCCCTCTACACACCTGCCTGTCACTCTCCCCTTTCACACTGGGGTGTTACAATTTCAAGTTTTACATTAGTTCACTAAAGGTTCAGCAAAGCAGCAGGATAGAAAAGAACTCATCAGATGTAAAAATTCCCACACAAGTCTTTTGTCTTTATTCCCTGACACATTTTCTTTCCTCTTCCCATTGAAAGCTTTCATGAAAGCAGGCTACAAACAAAGCACACAGACCATCCTCGCGCTCAAAATCAGGGAGAAAAGAGGCAGATTTATTGCTGACTGGAGCTGGCAAGAGGAACAGAGATGTTGTTCCAGGCTGGAGAACAAAGATTAACAACTCTTCTCACAGATTTTAAATCCGGGAAGCCTTACCTCATACATCACAACACTACTGAAACAACAGAACACTACAAAATAAAACAAGCTGCTATTGACACTTAGCAATGGGAAAGCCTCCGTTGTAAGTGGGGTTTTGGGTAAAGGGGAAATTTCACTTCGAATTTCAGCACTGGAACAATTAGGAAGAGCTTAACTACATGAACTGCTCTACCCATTTACTCTTGCTAGCCCCCTCAAACACAAATTCTAAAAAGTGCTGAAAGCTTAATGGAAAAGCCCAGTTCACAGATCTTTTTGATGCAGATTGAAAGGTTTTAACTCGTGTAACGCCCTTGAGCTAGCAATACAGCCTGCAAATCAGAAGGGTACCTTTGCTCGCAAGAGGGAGCGGCAGGAAGGACCTATGTGGACCACTGTGGATGCTACAGATTTTAAAATGTATTAGATTTAGGATCCCAGCACGCAATTAATAGCTGGTGCTGCAACAGAACCAGCCAGGCAATTATTGTTTTTACATTTCCCCTCCATTTTCATCCATCCTAAAACACATCCTTTGTTCTAACTATCAGAACATGAACGACGTTGGTCTTTTCAAGTGTGCCTAGCCACCCACCCTCTGCCTGCAGCCTGTAAAGTCATTTAGGTGCTTCCTAGCTACTGTCTGCTCACTCTTCAGGCAGGTAAAAATTAGCAACATACCATCACGTGGTAAATCTCCTTGCTTGGGAGATGGAGAGCTCTGCACATTGCTGACCTCAATTTCTTTTCGTTCCAGTGGAACAGTTTTGCTGGATTCCATCTCATTGCATTTGCTTTTCGGAGATTCAAGCCCAGCAGCTCCATCGGTGGCATTTCTCTTCTCCTTCTTTACCCCCACCTCCTCCTCCCTCTCTTTGTCCTGGCTGCTGATTTCAGGGATTTGCTCCAGCTTGCTGTGATACAAGCTTGGGCTACCCAGCTCTTTCTTGACTGAGTTGCTGCTGCTGTTCCACTCCTCTCGCTTCTTGGCAGCCGGCTCCTCTGCCGGGAGGGCCTGATGCTCCTTCACCACCAGGCTAGGCAGCCCTGCACAGCTCTGCTCGGCACCCAAGCTGCAGACAGATGTTTGCTCTTCTGACACAGTCATTGACCTTTTCATTGGAGCGCCCGGCTTTCTGGCTGTGGGGCTTGAGCACTGGGTCAGGCTGCTATTAGGAGAGAGCAGACCAGTAGCGACGTCTTCTCTAAGCACCGGCTCAGGGTATTTATCAGCCAGGTTAAGGGTTAGGGGCACGGACAAGTGAGAGGACTCTGACATTGCACGCCTCATTGCCTTCCTTTGGTGGGCAGCCCTGTTCAGAAAATTGCCATCGTCTGCACAGCTCAGCTTGTCTTCCATCTCTTCCTCCATTTCAGTGGTATTAAAGCAACTACTTCTGGAGTCATCTTGGGCAAGCTCTACAGTGGTAGTTGGAGGTTCTGGCTTAGATACTGTTGAGGAAGAAGAAAATCCACTCTGAACATAGTTGTCATTAACCACCCCAATCACACAATAGCTGGGGGCTCCATCTTTCTTCATGGTTGCTTCTTTAGACCCCGAACCATTAGGAAGGATAGGGTGGAAATTTGGATTCCAGACACTGATTTCCTGTTCCTTCATGTATTTGCTGGGATCACTCTCCGACACCGACACACTGGGCAGGTTTGGGTCTGGCTGGCATTTGCTCTCCATTCCAGCCTTACTGACAGCTTTCTCCTGATCGGTGATGGCTTCATTTTTACCCAGCCCAGGACCAGGTTTTTCAGCTCCTGCCTGTCCCACATGAAAATCTGTAGTTTTAGGGTTTGCAAAGTTCCCCTCAGCAGAAGGAAACGTTTCCGAAATCAAAGACCAGCTCTCAAGGTGACCTGCAGCTGTCTGATATTTTTTGCCTTGCACCTCAATTTCTCTTTTGTCTTTCTGAGCTATTTTTAGCTCTTTGTCTAGCTTTCCTTCAAAGAAGCAGAGCTTGTCCTCGTCGGTGAAACCGGTGTTCTTAACGAGCCCATCCTTAATCGGTCCCGAGTTCACATTCAAGCCAATCTCATTCAGCTTCCCCTCAGTCCTCTGCCATTCGAATTCAGTTTTGCCGAAGTCTTTCGGGGACTCCATGCAGTGGAAGGCTTCCGAGAAGCTTTCCGTGTTCTTGCCTTTACACAGCTGGCTGTATTCGGAAAGTGATGCCGGCTGCTTGTTGGAGAGAGACATTTCCGAGTGCTTCGCTTCCTCCCGCGGCTGTAACACCAGCTCAGAGTGAGTCGAGCTCGCAGGCTGCTGGCGCCAGTGACGACACACCATGCCCCCTGTATTCATGACAATCCTCCTTCCTCCCCACCCCCTGCCTGCTGCACGCCTTCATTTAGTGGATACAGCCACTACTTCAAATGGAAATGTCAGGGTTTATCCTTTTGTAAAAAACGAAGAGGAATAAATACACTCCTGTAACAGAAATGCCCATCTCTGGCTCATCTCAGGGAAATGATATTTCTGTGAGCAGCATCTCTTAGGTTGTTACATATTTTGGGAAATATTGGCATTGCCTTTTTCTATCAAACTGCATTATGATCAGTGCATTTATAACTACTAATTCCTGCTGATCAACCTCCCTCTGAAGGAGATTTAGGATCTGAGATCAGCAATTTTCCTCCCCTTAAAGGAAAACAGAGCACAACCCCCCAAAACAAACCCAGCCTCAAACACCACAAAGCAGAATGACCTCTTTCAGCAAAAGGGCTTTGTTTTCAGTGAATTTTAATATATTCTTTTGGAGTCAACAGTGATCACAAGCATTGCTGTAATGAGGATTTCACAACCCAGAAACCGTACTGCTCATATAAGCCAGTGGACAAAGCTGAAAAGGATGAAATAGAATGGATGGGCCAGGAGAGGGTCTGTAGTCTTACATACCATAGACTTTATTTTTAATTATATTTTTTTAATGTGAACATATCTTACTGTATTTTTGAGCTGCATTTTTTTTCTGTTGCACTTCATTTACACCTAGCATTTTGCATCTTGCACTGATCTATTCAAAACGAGTCTCAACATATATACAGTGCACTATCAGCCATCCTGTGAAACCTCCATATCCAACAGCTTTGACAAGGCTTTTCTACCCACGATCTTGAGCTGGACACTGCTTCCCTGGTTCAACTACCAGAGAGGGCTGAAGATTGCTTTAGCCACTCAGCCACCAATCTCTGCATTGCTAGCACTGCACTAGCACCAAACCGCAGAGTCATCTTTTTTTTCCTTAAGTGCTTGGTATAGATTAATCCTTCACTAAGCCAAATTTTCTTCTCTGAACCAGGGTTACAATACTTTACAGCCATCGACCATTACGGACATCAGTACACCCCAGTCCAGGAAGAAATTTTGTCCTTATGGCTGATGCAGTGAAAGGACACCCTGCTGTAGTTTAACAGAGAGCATAAATGTATTTTTACACCCAGAGACTGCAAGCTACACTACGCCCCCTGAATTTAACCTGCTGCTGAGAAATGTTACAATCCACACATTTATCTACTTGTATTTAAGCTCTGGATTTAAGACACTGCTATATTTAAAAACAATGACTAAGGAACTGTAAGTTTCATGAATCTTTCATGACACCCTCTAATTAACCAGAATAGTTCCACCTACAAGCTTCACTTCTCAAAAGGCCTCAACAATTTTTCTGTACTTTAAAATATTCATAGGTGTCTTGCTAGTGAAAAATGGGACCTTAGCTCAAGGCTTTCATTTTCTCCTGTAATGATGTAGGACTAATGTTTGCAAGCACTTGTTCACTACCGAAGTATTTAGTCTTCTCCTCAAAATGGCAGACCTTGAAGTCATCTAATTCCATGTAAATGACTGCTACTCCTTTATTGCTTGGTCAATTCCAAAGCAAGTTTTTTGCTGCAAATCCATTACAGATCACTTAATGCACTTCCCCAGGAGCCAGGGCAAGTTTGTAAAGCTACTTGAAACCTCCTAGTAGAGTTTTATTTGATTTTTTTTTTAAGCAAACAGCCACCATTTATAACAGAAGAGAGAACACTCATTGATTTAGGGCTGGTACTTCAGAGCCCAGTATCACAGAGGAGACTTGCATCACTGGGAAGAAAAGTCTGACTCATTATGTCAATATACAGTCAGTAACAACCACCACTGCTCCTTTATTTAATCATCTTTTTTTAATGTAGGAAATGAACCATATTCAATACCTGGGATACTCAGAAGCAGAAGAACGTTTAGCTATGAAAAATCTCTAAAGTCATCTAATATTTAATCTCTCAGGACGTTAATGGAGGTAATGCAGAGTACATATTCTGAGAGCTTTTCAATAGCTTCATCCTGCCCACAGTATGTTGTTTATAGACGCTCATTCTCAGTTCCAGGCCCTCACCTCTACCTTCTATCAAACACATTTTCTAATGTAAATTTATTAATATTCTCCTTCTAAAGCTATGCCACAGTGGTTGTACTAAGCTTTCAGCAAGACCAGAAATCACCACTCAAGACCTGACCAGCAGCCCTCACACTGGAGCTTTGGTCCCAGTTTTTCCTTTAGATTTTTAGAAACCCTGCATTTTCTAAAGAATTACAAGAGAAACCAGTCAATGAAGATAAGCTGAAAAGGGTGGGAGGATGCTCAGAAAACAAGAGTTGGACAGATTTTGAAAACCAGCTCAAGTAAGGAAGGGCAAATGCTACAGAGGAGCTGCATTCCTGAAAGGAAGCCCATTCACTGCTTTTACCCTTGGCTCAGCTTTGAGGAAGATTTCATACTCTTCAAATATCAAATCAGGGGTTTCACAATCCTTTTGGCTCTCCATCATCCTTTTTTTTTTTTCTTTTGAGAATGGGTCAGACAATGGCAGTGAAATAGTTGCAAGCTCTTGCAAGTCAGACCCTGGTCAAGCTTCTGGATGTGGAGATTCACCCGCTACCTGGAGGTTCTCGGAACCTTCTAGTGGTGAGATAGAAGCCTGTTTCACAAGGAGGAAGGTTCTATTTTGCCTGTTCATATCCTCTTACCATCTTTAAATCCTGTCTTTTCTTTCAGGTACAGTTGGCACAAATCAGCCTGTCAGGGAAGCTGAGCACATACAGCATATATTTCAGTACCAAAATTAAACACATCTGTAGCAATTTATCTGAACTGCTTAGATATATTTTGATGCTTATACTAATTCTCTGAACACAAGCATTTTCCAAGGGAAAGAATCCCTGCCCGCTTCACTGAGCTTTACCAGGTAACACACTGCTGCCCAGGCTGAGACAGTGCCAATACCCAGAGCAGGCGAAGATCACTACATCAACACGTCACGACTTAATACCCAATCTGCAAGCTTCCAGCCTCAGCAGATGAATCAGCCTAGTGCTTCTATTTTTACTTCACTCCCAAAGCTATTACTTATCCTTTCTAATGCCTTTGCTTCTTTTTTTTTTTTTAATCTAACACAATCATTTCTGTGCAGTCCTCTGCACTGGTTTCTAAGGCAACATCACTTTCCAGGATGATGAGCTACTCCTTGCCAGCATCGTCAACTAACAGGATCTCTCATTAGAATCTTATTCCCAACCACAATTAGTGATCAGACTGACCAGAACAATCGAGGACACAGTCTATAAAAACCAAAAATATAGAACTGCAATTTACACTCTCACTTGCCGATATGCTCACACACACAGGCATGTTGTGCTATTTGGTCAAACACTCACTGCATGTAAAACAAGCAGCAATACATGAAGCCTGAAGTATGACCTTACCCACTGAACTTGTATGCTGCTTTTCTACTCACTGCCTGGAAGAAGCCAAGTGAAAGGATAAAAAGGTGAACTGGCATATTTAGTGTTCTGGTCATTGTATCTCTGCACTACAAGCTTAACATTTGAAAGGCATGGAGCTGTACAATATGTAAACACAGTCTCATGTTTTATGGGAGAGGACATTTGCAGATCAAATCCTATGTACTTTAAAAATCCTACAGATCATAGAACCACAGAACTATAGACTGCTTTGGGTTAGAACGGATCTTCAAGCTCATCTAGTTCCAACCCCCCTGCCATTGGCAGGGACACCTTCCACTAGACCAGGTTGATCAAGGCCCCATCCAGCCTGGCCATGAACACTGCCAGAGATGGGAAAATCAGTCAAAACCAGAATTAGAACAAATTCAAGAGTGTTTCCAACACAAAACATTACCAGTATTTGGTTACCTGTGGTATTTGATAGTGGAAACTGAAAAAACAAGGTCAACTGAATGACACAGAAGCAATGAACTAGCAATACCAGCCAGGAGAGATGAGCCTTGAAAGTTAAACAACACTAAGGAAACGTTCAATATTCTGAACCTGGTAGAATTTACAAACAGAAGCATATTTATTTTTCTCCAGCTTTTCTTAAAAATAGGAGTGTCAGTGATAGGCAGGAATATAAAATAAAAGAAGAAAACAAAACTTAGGAAGTCTTGGCCAAAAACTGTGGGTGCCAGCTTCAAGTGAGAACTGCTGCATGTGACAGTCCAGCTTCAAACAAAGTCAGTACCAGTACAACACCCAGTGAAAAATCAACCCAACAAATGTAAAAAGGGTATATGCAGTAAGTTACAGTTGTTTTGAGCAACCCTGAAGAGAACTCATTCAGGGCTACACCCTGGTTCAACAGAAGACAAATGGGCCTCTAAACACCCAGTATCTGCAAAAGCATTCTCTAAGCTCATCCCACTCTTAAATGATGGATAGAACTGATACCTCAACAAAACCTTCTGTTAAGGCAGCAAATACAAACACACAAGTACTAAAAAAGATTGGGAAACCAGGTAATTGCTAAGGTCTATTGCTGCTTCATAAATACGCTCAATTCTGACATGAGAACTAGCTGGCAACATTGTTTGGTTTTCACTTCTCTCATACATCTAACTGGGATAATTAACAGGTCTTAACTAATGAACAGGCTGCAATATTACATTCTGACCACTTCACTAACATTACTAAAGCAGCACTGGTATTATGAGGTACAACTGCTTTTGTGCTGTAATTTCAGGTAAGATGGATACTGCTAGCGACACATCCATATCCTACCCCATTGTGTTCAAGTTGCTGATCAGCTCCTAGCAGAGAAACCCAATTACAGTTTGGGGTCCCACAGGAGAATGACAGACATTGTATGAATGAAAGGTTACCAGGGAAATGCTAAACCAACTTCACATGACAATGACACCAGTATAATGGAAACCAGTCAGGAAAAGAAAATATTTAGAGAAAGGGCTTCATTGTGGCTGCAGAAGAAAAGCAAATACTGTAATTCAGCAGGGATGGCGTTTCTTGCTTTTTGATGTATCTTATTTACACACAAGGGATTTAGGGCTGCCATATTGAGAAATATGTACTGTATTACAGGCAGCTGTGCTGTGTCAACAGGCTGCAATGACAGCTTGTCATTGGGGCAGCTGAAAGGGTGGGTGCTGGAGGGATGCCCACAGCAGGCAACAACAGAGATTGTACCGGAAGCTCTTGAGGAAAGAGGGAAACCAAGCATCAGACAACCACTTTAACAGGCCCCTCCATCCCATGCTTGGGAAAATGATTCAGAAGCAAAACTGTATAGACTACAGTGTGGTCATCCAGTAAGAGCTTCACTCTGCCAGCACCAAAGCTACAGCAGCATTAAGTACCAGAACACCACTGTAACAGACATATGGCAAAATGGCCCCTTCCTGAACAGCAATGCAGATCAAAACCAGAAGTCACAGAATCACAAAAACTGAAACTTTTCTCTTTTAATAGAATAATCATCAATGACAGATTAGAGAAAGAAAATTATCTTTTGAAAGTCTCACTGTTGAACCTGTTGTTACTTTTTTATAAGGGCCTTTAGGGACAGGACAAAGGGGAATGGCTTTAAAACTGACAGAGGGGAGATTGAGATGGGATCTGAGGAAGAAGTTCTTCCCTGTGAGCGTGGTGAGGCCCTGGCACAGGCTGCCCACAGAAGCTGTGGCTGCCCCATCCCTGGCAGTGTTCAAGGCCAGGTTGGATGGGGCTTGGAGCAACCTGGTCTGGTGGAAGGTGTCCCTGCCCATGACAGGGGTTGGAACTGGATGAGATTTAAGGTTCATTCCAACCCAGACAATTCTAGGATTCTATGAAATACAAGTAATGTATTTCATAGAATACAAGTTCTATGAAATAGAAGTAATAGGAAGAGGGATGCTAGCAATAAATCCAAAATCAAGTGGCTCAACATGGATGACCAAAAACCTCTGTTAGTCATTTCTCATCATCAGATCCCCAGCCCCACATCAACCAAGGACACCTGTTTGGAAGCACAACTTTTAGGACCCTTCTGTTTAGACAGAACTCCCAATTTTAGTTTTAATTCCACACAAGAGGTAGCATAAAGGCTCAGTTGCATTTGAAAGGCTGATAACGTCTCATGTGGTTTGGTTATCATCTCAGCTGCCTCCTGACATTAAAAGGCATAAAATAATTCTCCAGAAGAATCTGGGACAGTTCTTACAATAGCAACAACAAAAATGAGAAGCTGAAATAAATCCGAAAGACGGCTAAAGGATTAAATTCAAATTTCATGAAGAGCCCTTACATCCAGTGATCCTTAACTTGAAACTGCAAAGTCAAAATTAGAAAAAAAAAAAAAAACTACAGAAGTTTGCAGGCCTAATTTCCAAGAGATACACACAACTTCTGTCAGCGAGACAAATCTGCAGCATCACAGTTGCCATGACTCCCAAGGGAGCTGTATCACAAAGCTTGTACCTATTTTAGCAGTACGCACAGGAGCCGATGCATTTAGGAAAGCCATCCTCTTATTCTAGAACACACAGTGTGAGACATGGGAGCCTGGCTGAAGAGATTTTATTTCCTAAACATTAGCAGAAGACCCTTCAAAATATCTACATGCATTATTCAGACAGTAGATCACCAGGGGAAAGGTAAATAACACATATATGGGAGGATAGTAAGTGTTGCAAAGTATGAGCTTTGTAGTCCTACCTGATCAATGCAAATGCAGTGGTGGCCAAGTTCTGGTGACAGGTAAAAACATAAAACCCTTGAGCAGTCAAGTGTTACCTTAACAGAAGGATGAACAGGCACGCAAAGGCCTGTACAGTCCACGGCTCCACCGGCTTAGTGAAAATCTGGATTATAATAATGATCTCCTGGATCCCTGCAGCTCCTTCTCCGTGCAGTAAACAAGCACATTCATGGTCTGGAATCTCAACACCTTTCCCTTCATCGACTTCTGGTTTTGGGTTGTGTTCAGCTGATGCATAAATTGACTGTTTCATCCTCAGACCCAGCCTAAGGCACTTCCACACCAGTTGTGCCAACTTAGGGATTCAGTTTTGCAACTCACTGAACAGCTGCTTCCTTATGAGTTGGGCAGTGGATGGAAAGAGAGACAAGCCTTGGTAATGTATCTGGATGGCAGAGCAAATCTGCTGCCCTGTTTCTCCACTGCAACTTACGCTTTGTCACTCAGCCCAGATGTTGTGCAGTCACCATGAGGCTGCCCAAGGCAATGCCAGAGGCCAGCTCCGTGGCTAGCACTCCTCAGCAGCATCTGGATTTAAACTGCCATAGGAACATGTCAACCAACATCTCCAGAACAAGCTCAGTCATTCAGAGCTTCAGCATAGGTCCAACATTTGCTGGGCCTATGAAGCGCTGAAAGGATAAAATCAACAGACTTATCATCGAAGTCCTGTGCAAACTTACAGATGCAAAGTATGAACCAATTTACTCAGATGCTGAAGTACTACTCTGAATCAGGAACCCTTCAACTCCATACAAAAGTTACCTGTGCAAAACATTCGGGAGGAACTTTTCCTTTGTTGCATGGATCTGCTACTAAAATTCTGCTCCCTTGAATACAGCAGTTAGTGAAGGAAAATGAAGACTTCTGGCAGACAATGGAAAGGCTTTAAAGAAATGTTTGGGTTTTTTTAAAGATGCTGCCTTTAGCTTTCCCTTTATTTTGTAGTGTCATGCACCAAAGAGCATCACTTCTGCAGGCACAAGTTCATGCAGAGAACACCACTTCCACTAAAATAGAACTACTTCAGGTTACGCAACACTCATTAAAATTACAAAACCTCTCAAAAACCTGACCAGCATGTTAAGATGCACTTGAGCTCTACGTTTGTTAAGTTAGTGGCTGCATCATGCAAACTGGCAGCAAGGAACTCCACGGAAATAGAACAGCAACAAACTTGCCTGCCTGATGACAAGGCAAAAAACTAAGATCACCTAAGGGCATGGATAAACTTCCCCAGGCCATCTCAGCAGACTGGAATTCACAGAGAAGATGCCAGCTCTTTCTGAGGAAGGTTTAGAATGAGAAGTACAAAAACATTTCTTATTTCATCTCTATCCATACTAGAGTTTCCCTTTTCAAAATTCCTATAAATTTCATTAAATTCTATGAAATTAATTCCATCTCATTTCCTATTAGTACAGAAATCGCATTCCCTGGAAAACAGCCAAGGTAAATGGTCCAAAACACTTACCAACCCATTTGTAACCTCAACAGAGAGACAGAGCCTTAAAATTTGTATTAGTCCTGCTACTGTTCTGTTACAACCTCACTTTAGTAGAGATTATTATTCTAGAAGGAAGCACACTTTGTAGATGTAGTAGTTCAAGGTAGCTTAAGATGCAGTCCTTAACCAATGGCAAGAGGAAAAGTAGATAGTTGTAGTTAGCCTGAGGTAGGATTAAAACCAAACCCTGCAACACGACAGCGATAGAGAACATTTCTTACCACCAAGATACTCGGTTCCCTGCTTGCCAGTGACATACAGTGCTGTTCAGTGATCACAAGTGATTCACTGCTGCACCACAGATGGTCACCTTCACTCTCAGATGACAAGAAGCGAATGTAACATAACATGAAAAAGTGCAAGTTTACTTAAATATTTGACAATATATATGTAAAATTAAATCTGAATGAATAATTAAAAAAATAATCAAGAGTTCTGGTATTCAGATTAAACTGTCAATCCTTTGAATTTTGGGAATTAGCACTGTGAGACAGGCAAGCAGAACCAACAGCCTTTTAAGATCAGCCAAAACCCCAAGTCATGCCACACTTGCTTGTGCCACGTAGGATTAACGGTTATGTATTCATGCCAACGCACTGACAAACAGCAAGGTCTTACAGCAGGCAAGCCGTCTGGATTACTGCTGCTAGCTCAAACGGCAAACACACACCTTTTTCTTGCTTCTGCCGGCCCATACCAGTGGGTTTCAGCTGCTTTTGTTTCTCTCTGTCTGGCACAGCAGACCTGGCTGGCAGAGCTGGCACCCCTCTTGACTTTGTGGGTCTCATGTAGCTTTTTATCTGTTCTGCTGCTTTAACTCTCTCTTTCTTTGCCTCCTTCACAACTTTCTGTTTGCACTCTCCTTCCTTTTCTTTAGTTGTGTCTTGAGGTGTATCTACTTCAGACTTCAATGCCAGGGCATCTTTCAGGTGAGCTTCCCCATCCTGAGAAGTATCCGCTTCTGCAGGCTGAGAATAACCTTTATCATTATCTTCAGGACTTAGTTTGGTTGTTTGGGAAGCTGCCAGATTTAAATCAGCAGTTTCTGTTTCCATCACTTTACTGTCCAAACTGCTTGAGTACTTTGGTGAGCTCTGCTCATTCTTCTTGCCTCCATCCAACTTAGGCTCTTCAGGTTTACTCTGCACCAGCACTTCTGCCACAGCCTGCAACACAGATGCTTCTGCTCTGCTCTCCGGTATGACTGCAAGTTCTGGATCCTTCCCTCTAGAAGAGACAGTTACCTCTAGTTTCTCTGTCCCTTTGGCACTTAAAGGAGCTGGTCTACTTTCTGAATCTGCCACCTTCTGAGGAAGGTCTGAGGAAGCGTTTTCAGTGCTTCGCTTTTTATCAGTGGTTGTTATTTCTTTATCATCCACCTTTGCCATAGGAGAAAGAGGAACTTCGTCCTTCTTTGCCTTAATGTCCTGTTTAACTGACTGATCCAAAGAAAGGGGTTTACCTGCCTCACTGCCATCCTGGGAACCGAACTCCTTGGTTTCACCATCTTTCTTTGAAACCTCTTTTCCAGGGTCTTTGTGTCCCAGATTGATTGGCTGCTCACAAGATTTCTGTATCTCCTGCTTAGCACCAGGTCCAGTCTCTTGGCTGCTTTTCTCTGCTATTGCTTCCAGAGGAGGAAGCCCCTTACTTCTTGCACCCTCATCAGTCTGCTTTGGGAAGCCAGAAGAAACACCGCCAGTGTTATCAGAGGCAGTCCCTGCAGTCTGAGCAAAGGATTCCAAGTCATTGCCTTTATTATTCCAAAACATCTGAGGGCCAATGGGGAAGTTTTTAATATTTCTATTTTCATCTACAAAATCCATGGCTTCTATTCCATATGCCATCTCAGATCCCACAGGAGGCTGTACTTCACTCCTGATTGGTTTTGTCTCTAGAAGAACAGGCTGTTCAGAGGCATTTTTAGCCTTTTTACTACTTCCATCATGACCCCTCTTTTTAGATCTATCAGTAACTGCAGTCACAGTGCGATCTGCCACTGTTGGCTGCTCTAGGACAGGCAGCTCTCCACCACCGCTGCAAGGAGAGGGACTTCCTGCTTCAAATTTGTTGGTTATCTCCACATCATGGGGAGGAAACGTCTCTGCACCTGCTTTATGCTCCAGAAGGAACGGCTGCTGAAGGTTAGCCTCTGTCTTTTTGCATTTCTCTTTGCTACTTGTGTGTGATTTTTCTGGCTCCAGAGGCACAGCAGGAGCTTGTACTTCAGTAGTACCAGTCAAGTCACCTAACAGACTGGCTAAGGTACTGGAATTAGTCTCTTTGCCTTTATCAAAAGGTTGAGTTTGCTTAATGCTTCCCAACTCTTCACCTACCACAGGGATGTTACCTGGACTCAGTACAGAGTGCTCAAGCCTATTTTCATCCTTTTTGCCTTTCACATCTCTACTTTTTTTCTTAGGCTTGTCCATTACCAGTCCCCTGGTCAGACTGTGCGCCGCACCTGCATCTGACCTGCGCTCTGGCTGAGACTCAGCTGTATCTACTTCCTTACCTTTATTCATGGGCCAAGTTTCTTTAGTGTTGACTACTTCTGGCTCTGATGTCTCTATGTTATGACCTGAAAGAATCAGCTGATTTGAGACACTTTTTCTATCACCACCCCGTATTTCAGGCTTTGCCAGCACCTCTTTGGTTATACCTGACAGATTCTCCACCTCAAGTTCTCTTTCAAAACCAGGCACCTTATCTTTGTCAAAGGTGATTTCTTTTCTGCTTCCAGATACTTTCTCTTTGCTTGGAAAATTGCTTGTTTCCATCCCAGCATCCCAGAGAGCAGCCTGTCTCAAAGGACTTTTATCAGGCTTTTTTCTTTTCCCTTCACTGCTCCTCTTTCTGGGTTGGTCTGCCACCAGCAGTGCATCAGAATTCCTCACCATTGATTCAGAAGTTATTCCAGCCTCCTTGCCTTTGTTAATCAAATCTACCTCTTCTGTTTTGCTGATCATGTCAGCCATACCAAGATGCTCGGCTTCCACTTTCCTACTTTCCAGCAGGAATGGTTGGTCTGTAGCACCCAAATTGACTATTTCATTATTTCCAACATTTTCCTTAGGCTCCTCTGTTCCCAGTTCAACTGGCCTTTGCATTTTACTTATACCTGATATATTCTCCTGAAAGCACTCAGCACTAACCCAGACCCTCTCTCTGCCTTTATCACTAGCACTAACCTTCTCAGTTTTATCGGTTATGTCAGGAAAGCTACTCGGGTCCATCTTGCTCTCAAGAAAAGGCTGCTGGAAGAAACTTCTTTCACCTTTTTTGCTTCTTCCATCACTGCCTCTTTTTTTGGGCTTGTCTGCAGGATAAGCATGTGTAACGCTTACTGACGGATGTCCTCTAGCACCAAAACCTCTACCTTTATCAGAGTAAGTTGTATCTTTTCTAGTCTCATCTATCCCCACTCCATCAGTTAGTCTGCTTGCATCCTCTGAAAACATCACCTGCTCAGAGAAGCTTTTGATTTTTTTTACTTTCCCTTCACCACGCTTTTTTTTAGGTCTGTCCATCCCATGTGCAATATTGGGATCCCTTCCAGCCTGCTGCTCTAATGCAATAAATCCTTTCCCTTTGTTTTTATCAGGGGAACCGTCTCCCATCATTCCTTCCACTGCTTCAGTGGAGGTGGGATGTTTGGTTGCATCAGACTTCGCTGACAGAAAAAATGGCTGCTCTGAAAAACTATCAGCCTTTCTGTTTTGCAAAGCAGTAACTTCCTTGGGGCTTGGTACAACTAATGGTGCAACAGGAATTTCTGAAGTATCTGTTGGGACCTTCAAACCTCCTTCTGAAGTACGAAAGTCAACAGCCATGCACTTATTGGGGGACACTGTTTTAGTTTCACCAGCTGCCTTTGGCTCATTAGGAAGCTTGTCCAACAGGCCTGCAGCCTCTGGAAGGGCAGGCTGCTTGAAGGGTTCATTTTCAACCCCTTTGCTTTTTTCACAAGTACCTCTTTTCTTTGGTGCAGCTTCTAGTGACCTGTTGGAGGTCTGAACCTCACCACGGACCGGGTCACTGAATGCCTCACTCCTGGGGGATGTGGATTTAGCCTCCCTATCTCTGCCAGAAAGAAGCAATTCTGAAGGTTTGGTCTCTAAAGGAGTTTCTACTTTGTTTAGATTTATTGCTTCTGAAGGAGGTGCTGTCAGGCCAGCACATTTTGACTCCCTATACTCCTCATTTTTATCAAGAAAATCTCTTTCTATGGGCTTGGTTAGCCCCTTTGCTGTAACAGATTCCCCCACCTTAGTCTTCCCTAGCTGCTCCAAGGGAACCTCTTTTCTTTTGCCTTTAGATTGCAACATCAAACTGTCATCTCTCATTTCTTCTGTTTTCATGACCTCTCTATTTTTTGTATCCAACACTGATTCTAACGGCACATTGGGTTTTGGGGCCTGCTGTCCTGGTGCTGGCACAGAAAAGGCATTTTGCTCATCCAGGATATGACTTCCAGTTATTTTTTTAGCATCCTTTGGCATATCTGAAGCTCTGTTTCCTGAGGCAATTGACTGCTCTGTACGAGCTTCAGCAGGCATTACAGCACAGACATCTGGCTTTTGCAATTCAACAGCAAATGGAGAATTTCTAGGAGCTTTTGAGACTGTTCCATTTTCATCCCAGAACTCCACTGTTCTTGGCAGCTGGTTTCTCTTTTGTTTTGGTTTCTTTTTCTTTTTCTTCACAATGGCCAGAGAGCCTTCCAAATCCCAGCTCTCCTTTGGTAGATCTCTGCAGCTTTCCACAAACTCTGACAGCACACAGGATGGCTGCTCAGTTGCCTTTTTATGCGAAACCCTAGTGCGAGGGGATGTTCCAGCCACACATCCAATTTCCACTACGGAATAGGGGTCTACTTTTGGGTCAGTGCTCTTCTGTTGTGGGAGACCTATTAGACGTTCCTCTGGTACATCTGAAATAGGCACTGGTGCAGGTTTTGCTCTGCCAAACCTGCGTTCACTCGATTTGTTAGCTTGCCTTATTTGTGCAGTAGGTAGACCTGGAATACAGGAAGCCTGCTCAAACATCAAAGAGACTATTTGCTTTATAAAAGAAATTAAATACACTAAATATGTGATTTTAGCCAGCTAAAACACTCCATACAGTCATATATGCAGAATTTTCCAGCACCGATACCACACTAATTCTAAAGCCACCTCAGTAGGGCTGGGATAGACATTTACACGCAAAACCTATTTAAACTGGTACCGATAAATACGTCAATGCAATTTAAAAATACGTAATTCCCAATACATGCTCTTACACCACCAAAAAGCAGCAGTTCTTGTAAGGACATGCTATTGCTTTTTAAAGATGCATTAAGGACCCATTTTGTCTTAGCAAGACAAGATAACAGATACACTTTTTATATCTCCAGCTGGCATCCTTCCATAATATGAAAATAGAAGTTTCGTGGAAAGAAGAGACTAGGGAAGAGAGAAGGGGCATAATGGGGAAGGGGGAGCAGAAGTGCCAAGTCTCCCAAAGTACCCAGGGTGGAAGCAGTGGAGGGCAGAACCTCTGTAACAGAAGCCATTTGCTGTACACCCTTATAGCAACACGAGGTTTCCTTAGCTACAGGCCACTGGTTTTAAAGAGAGTGTCAGTTATTTGTCAGTTAGCCCTGGCCCACAAATCAGCCTCCAGTCACAAGTGCAAGCAGTAACAGCCAGGAAAGGCTGCGTTAATGGGCCAGGGAAAAAAAAAATTACATTTCCTTTGATAATTACAAAACTCAATTTGGAAGGAGGTCTTCACTGGGAATATTGTAATAAGAATTAATGGTCCTTTTTAATACCAACATAAAAAGCTAGTGGTAATGGCGAAATGATGGTGAGCTTTTAAATTCTACAGCAGAAAAGAAATAATCCAGTCCCAGTGATAAAGTATCATCATCAGACATATTTGGGCTATTAGTCTGATGAACGTGGAAGGGAAAAGAGTATTTAAGAGGGCAGGGATTAGAGGCAAAGTGCAAGCAGAATCCCCAGTGAAAGCAGAGAACCGCACAGCTGCTTCGTGCAAAAAAAGATTTCTGCTTGCTCAAGTGGCAACGCAGTCAGCAGGAAAAGGTGAAAACGTGAACAGTTCACAGAGGATATTTCCACTCTAAAACTGGATTATTATTTATATTCTACCTGTGGGCTCCTGCAGGGTTTTTTCTTGCTGAGATTCTGCATGTTGGACATGGTTGTGTTCTGTCTCCTCCTTTTGTTTCTCTGTAACAGTAACATCCACAGCAGTAACAGATTTTTCTGGAAGGAGGTCTTTACTTTCTTGTGCAACAACTTCTTTTGCTTCTACTGGAACTGAAATATAAAAAATAAGAACAGAATGCTGTAGTTCTTACGAATACCAGCAACCTGCAATTTAAAAGCACGCCCTGGGAAGGGGTATAGGTTTTACTCTATTTTTCCTAAGAATGAAGCTTATAAGATATCATAGTCTACTACATATTATCTCCTTACAATGCCATTTCAAGCAGCAATTTTATATTTTACAGAGACATGCCAAGCTGGAGGTAAAACATGAAGCAAAGACCGTCTTGCAGCTTAAACACAGGGTGTGGGTTGGTTGGCAATGTTTCCCATCCTCCCTTCTTGTAATCAATCAAATTCAGACTATACCAGCTTCCCAATGGAGCTGAATTCCAGAATATACTCCGTTACCACTCTGGAGTCCCATTCTAATGCTAATAATCTAGCATTCCTATATACCTTAGCATATAATCATGCACACACTACCAAATTACTAGATACATGTAATTAGAACAAATTTTAATTTCTAAAACATAATTACATTGATGTAATTAATTTTATTAAAATTTTAAACAGAAATAAAAACTATGCAGACATTGGCACAACTACAGATGAGGAAGAAAAGGACAAGTCATATGATGGTAATTTCAAATGCTAATTGCCCATGTCAGCACACAGTAATAACCTTTATGAAATTAAAGTTTTGTTGCTTTTTAATTGATAAGGACAGAAGAACAGTGTCTGTGAGAAAGAATAAGAATCCTAGAATGGTTTGGGCTGGAAAGGACCGTAAGTGCCATCCAGTTCCAATGCCCTGCCATAAGACAGGGACTCTTTCCACCAGACCAGGCTGCTCCAAGCCCCATCCAACCTGGCCTTGAACACTGCCAGGGATGGGACAGCCACAGCTTCTCTGGGCAACCTGTGCCAGGGCCTCACCACCCTCACAGAGCAGAACTTCTTCCTCAGATCCCATCTCAGTCTCCCCTCTGGCAATTTAAAGCCATTCCCCCTTGCTCTATTCCTACAGACCTTTGTCAAAAGCCCCTCTCCAGCTTTCCTGTCAGCACTTTAGGCACTGGAAGCTGCTCCAAAGTGTCCCCGAAGCCTTCTCTTCTCCAGGCTGAATAAGCCCAGCTTTCTCACAGCCTGTCTTCACATGAGAGGCAATGGGGCAGAATTAGCCGATAGTGTTTCATGCTGTGGTTTGCATTTCTCACCTGCTGGTTCTGAAAGATGGTTTGTCTGCTTCAGAAGACTCTCTTCCTGGTTGCTGGGAGGTGGTTTGCCAACTTTAGCTTGCTCTAAAAGATCAACACGGCCTTCTGGGGCTTTAGATTCTTGTTCCACATTTGCAGTTGCTTCTGGAAACAAATGTTGGAGAATAAGAAGTCATCTTATTTTTAATTGAGATCAGATTAAGCATGATAAAAATCACTTCCTTACCTAATTCTTATCTTCCAAGAAACAAAAGGTTTTCCTCATGCTCAAAACAGTAGAAATGTGCTGTTCAGGATTGCTTTCTACCAGCTCTCCCCTCCTGAAAGTGTTCAGCTAAAGCATATCCTTCCTGCATTGTCTGGTATTTACTCTTTCATTCACCTACCTATGCCTCTCAGTTACTACACCCTAATAAGGCTTTTTTATTAAAACATCCCACTTTTGACAGTTATTCCTATCATTAAACCAAAGAATATTAGTAAGAAAAAAAATACATCACTCTAACACAACCTGCAAACAGTCCACATATACTGCCTCTGCCCAGTACTATTTGCTGTATGTTGACAGTCATTTTCATTGTACTTTGAGAAATCTAAGTAGGACAGCAAATCTATTGTCCACCACATGGAAAAAATGAAAATGCTCACCTCGCCACTTCGATGACTATAGTCATGTCAAGGAAATGTCACAAAATAACCCAAAAAGCCTATCAAGTCTATTCAGAAACTGGTTTTGAGACAAGAACTTTTGTTGGAAAACACTGCAGGATCTGCAGAGATTTCAGTATCAGCCGAGGATGACAGCGATACAAAAACAGGTACCGACAGGGATGAACTAAAATGTCGCTAGGGCTGTACTGAAAAACAGACATCATTGCTAAAAATGCCAAGTCTTAAAAAAAAAAAAGACTAATTTTATATATTATGAGGGAAAAAAATCCTCAGTAAGTACTTTCTGTGTATCCTGACAGCCAAACTGAGCGCTGCTTACAATATTTTGTGCAAGACATATCGTAGTATCACTGGCACAGGCTGCCCAGAGAAGCGGCAGATGCCCCATCCCTGGCAGTGTTCAAGGCCAGGTTAGACAAGGTTTTGAGCAATCCAGTCTAGTGGAAGGTGCCTCTGCCTGTGGCAGGGGGTTGGAAGTAGGGATCTTTTAAGGTTCTTTCTAACCCAAACTATCCTAGGATTTTGTGATAATCTTAACTACTAAAAAACCCACAAGTTTTATTTCACAGTCATATGACAACTGTGCATGTGTGTAGCCACCACTATGTGCTACCGAAGTGTTACTGCTAGTGCTGCACCAACTTACAGTGCCCCCTCACATCACTTGCCATGCTACTTCAAGGCCAAATGAAACTCACCTGCAGGAGGCTGACCAAAGGGTGACTTGTCTTGCTCAAGAGAGGACTCGGAAGTCATCAGCTCTTCAGAAGTAGCAATCTTGGTGTCAGTTCCAGTGGCAGACTTAGCTTCTGCAGAAGCAAACCCAGTATCCATGGTAGGAAGAGGCTTGGTGTCTGCTACAGGAGCAAACCCAGAATCAGTAGCATGACGATGGTTGACTTCTGCTGCAGGGGCAAACTCTGCATATGCTCCTGGGGCAAATTCAGAATCCATAGCATGATGAGACTTAGTATCTGCTGTTTGGGCAAATGCCAAATCCACAGCATGGTTATATTCCACATCTGTTGCTGGGGCAAATGCCATATCCATAGCATGGTGAGACTCCACATCTGCTGCTGGGGCAAATGCCATATCCATAGCATGGTGAGATTCCACATCTGCTGCTGGGGCAAATGCCAAATCCATAGCATGGTGAGATTCCACACCTGCTGCTGGGGCAAACCCTGCATCTTCTGCTGGGGCAAACTCCAAATCCATAGTGTAATGGGACATAGCATCTGCTGTGGCGAAGCCGGTGTCTGCCACTGGAGCAGATGCATTGACAGCATTAGGAGGCTCGACTTCTGGTGTACGAGCAAACCCAACATCCACAGCCTGAAAAGGATTGGCTTCCACTGTGGGTGCAAATCCAGCATCCAGAGCTTGAGGAGGCTTGGCATCTCCTGCAACAACAGACCCAAGCTTTTCAGTGAAAACAAACATGACATCTGAGGGAACAACACACTCTGCATCTGCTGCAGAAACACAGATCAGAAATCAATGCAAAAATACAGAATGTAAATACCTAACAGTGGGGGTTTATGACTACAGAAGATAGGGGTTTTGCTCCCTGTCTGTCATCTTTCAGCATCACTTACTCCCCCACTTAAATCAGTGCACTCAAGTTGTGATGGTCTTTATGACACTCCTCAGTGCACACAAGCGTTCTTCCTACTACAGCCTCACATGCTTTGTTTTGTATCCCTGACTACAGTGTCAGTCTGCTCCTAACATATATCAACCAACAGACGCATTGCTTTCATCTAAAAACTACCCGGTGATACATAGCTGGCGAGAGACTGGCACTGCCAGGTCCACTGGGAGCAGCATATTCCAACAGAATATGGCCTCATTAATTTTTTACGTACTGTCTACTGACCACTGAGCTATGAGTTTCAAAACAACATTTGTCAGTTCACAGCGCAAGCCTCTGCACTAAAGTCAGCATTTTCATAAAATCGACTTAAAGGAATTTTTTCAGACTATTTTACTTGAACATTTTAGCTGTCTAGAGGCAAGTTCTCATAAATTATCAGAAGCACTAGATTTCTCTTCTGCATCTATTCATTTCAATAGCCCCAAGCTCAATCCATACTCTATAGAATGCAGCATGGTGACCTGAACAGTTCGGATATAATGCTAAATAGATGTTAAAAAAAACCTTTTAAACATTTCTACTAATTGTTTCAGTCACATCTAAAAATATCCTCCCCAAACAATGGAAAATATATTAAATCTTAAATTAGATACTTAAAACTGAAAAAGGAAAGAGATTAGAAAAATGGGAGAAACGCTTTTTAAAGTAGCACTTCAGGATCCATTTAGATAAAACCAGAAAGATCCATTATGCACTAGCCCTCATTTGGGTTGGTTTGTTTGTTTTTTTTAAAATGATCCTTTCCAAAGTAAGATTTAAAGATTGCGATTTTACAGAAGCAAACGACAGTAAAGAAAGATATTAAAAATAGTATGGATGCTCCTTGGTGAATCATGGGAAGGACTGAAATAAAGCATAAAGAAACTGGACAAAGGCTGATGCAAAATGTACCACTAATCTGATGCTGTATTTAAATAACTTAAAAACTGTCCATTTTAAAGACTCTCCTTAAAACATTTTTTAAGGTATTTATACATGGCATCAGACTCATGGTATAACCACGTTCTTGACACACCTGAACATTTCTCTGGAGCTGAAATTTTGAGAAAGAATCATTAAATCAGTTACTGGTGCAGAAAACAAGAGTTGAAAAGCTGAGTATAGACTTGCTATTTCCCACCAACGCACTTCAGGTATTACTGGAGACTAAGACTAAACATTTAGTCCCAAAGAGATTTGTGAATACCTTGCTGTGTTTCCTTTGGGGCAGGGAAATCCTGATAGTGGTCAAAATGTCTTTTTACCACTATAGCTTGCTCACAAAGGGCCTAAACCCAGCACCAATCTTTAGACTGGAGCAGCGGTACCTGATGCCGCACCTTTTGGTCTATCAGTAGCTTTGGCCTCTCCTGGGGATGCTGTTACTGCAGTAGGAAGGAAACCAGGAGCCACTGCAGGGCCTTCCGTCAAATTCTGGTTCATTGCTTCTGTCACAGTGGGGGGCACTGGGCATAGAAAATGAAGTTTAATTAAGCACTCAGAAAGATCTTAGCAAGCAGCTTTCTTTCTGGGGTTGCCAGAACGTGAATTACCCCCTCAGGGGGCTGCCAGGTCTGTACTGCCTGTAGCAGCAGCCCTAATGAGTAAGTTCCCCCAAACTCAGCATCCCAGTTGGATTGGGCAAAAACAGTATCAGTTTTTATTGTCAATTTTCAGATAATTAACTTGTGCAATACCTAGGAAAACACTTGTATCCTGAGAGAAGAAACTGCCATAACAAGGTTCAAGAACATTCAGTTGCAAAGCATCCCACTTCTACCCTGAGCCCAAGGGTAGGGTCACCAGCTCCAGAAACAATTCCACCTAGAAGCAGCATCAAACTACTCTCATCTTCACTTGTTCACCAAAATCAGCAATAAAGATCCCATTATGGACCAAATATCATAATATACATGCAACTGCATTGGAATTATGACCCAGTGGAACTTCAAAGATTTAAGTATAACCAGAAGCATAGAACCATAGAATGGTTTGGGTTGGAAGGGACCTTAAGGACCATCCAATTCTAACCCCCCTCCCACAGGCAGGGACATCTTCCACTAGACCAGGTTGCTTGCCCCAAGCCCTGTCCAAGCTGGTCTTGAACACTGCCAGGGACTGGGCAGACACAGCTTTTCTGGGCAACCTATGCCAGCGCCTCAGGTTATATTCAGTGAAAATAACTTCTTCCTGGTAGCTCATCTAAATCTACCCTCAATATAATTGGACTTAATACACAGGTTTTCAATTACGATTTAGTTTAAAAGTCTGTTGATTATGCCTGAGCCAAAATTGTGTTTGTTGGTGTCCTCAGCTGCACTGACCCTTGGAAGAAATGAACACAAGTGCTCCGACTTACCACTCGGGTCAGCAGATTTGATTCTCAGTGCATACAAAGACTAGAATCCTTGACAGCAGTGAAGTTCCGTTTTTAGAATTTCAAGAGTAAATTTTATTCATCCCATTTATTATTTTATTGTCAAATAATGCTTGAACATGCATCCCCGCTGGAAATTCAGGAAATGGAGATATGCAAAATGGAGACACGCAAAATGGAGACACAGTCTGGAACCCACAGAGCTTTCTGCTGAATGTATTGCTTTGCAAGCTTCTACATCTGCTAACTTAATTCCCCAGAACCAATTAAAAGGGTAGGCTTTCAGCAGGTTAAAGCCCTGCTACATGATACAGCCTGTGAAAAGGCATGCCACTAGTATCTACTGACAATTGGGCTTGCAACTGCATATATTAAATTTGTTATTCTAAATTAGAAGTAAACAACCTATAAAATGAAGAGTTCTTTCATCCCTCACAGCACTAAACCAGAAAATATTTTTAAGTAACATCTCTCCAAAATATGCATTTCTATTCTGCATTGATTTGAGATCCAGAAACAAGGTCCTGCTTCACTCCACTAGAACCTGGTCTTTCTTGAAAAGGCAGACAAGGAGAGAAGCTCTGCTTCTGCTGTTCAGAAACTCTACAGACAGTTCCTGCAGACCAAGTCAAAACTACTTTTACCTGGTGGCTCAACAAAGAAAGAGGCATCTGGTTCCTTCACATCATGCTGAACTCCCATCCAGTGTTCTTCAGGCACTGTGGAAAACAAACACATTTAGTCCTACCACTGACACTGCTTTATTTTTTCAGTTGAACATATTGATTTTGCTGCTTTGTGAGTTCATTCTCGGGTAACTTTCCAGT
The DNA here is from genome assembly GCA_025447955.1 of Psilopsiagon aurifrons. Classification (NCBI taxonomy): domain Eukaryota; kingdom Metazoa; phylum Chordata; class Aves; order Psittaciformes; family Psittacidae; genus Psilopsiagon; species Psilopsiagon aurifrons. Next base: position 29,027 of record JAOEHY010046243.1, read on the forward strand.
TCCCTTTAAGAATGGTAACAGAACATCATGTTCTTCTGTGACTATTGCTGGTGAAAGCCTGCATCAGAGAAGAGTAAGAACCACCACTGGCCCAGGACTCAACAGAGCAGGTTCTTTCCTCAGTTATCTGGACAAATGGCTCTAAGTGGCCCTGCCTGAGGTGAGGTCAGACAAGGTGACCTTCAGAGGTCTCATTCCAACCTCAACCAGTCTGTGATCTCCTGACATTCAGAACATTCCCAAATGACCAAGAACCATCATTACCAATATGATAGTGTCTAACCTTAACTTGTTTTATGTATCAAACTCCCAGACCAAGCTTCTTTCAGACTAGTAAACTAAGATTTCCCAGCTGCGTACCCTTCAAGAGCAGCTAACTAAACACGCAGGAAGAGCAAATGTCTGTTTCTTACCTGCTTTGTCTTGCAGAAATTCTGCTGTTGAATCCAAGTCAATGAAGGCTGACTGGTCTAGAGCCTCTGCAGGCGAATACAGGGTCCCCAAGAAAGGTTGCTCAGGTACCATCATAGATTCATGTGGTGCTAATGAAATAAAAGGCCAGCTGTTAATCATCACACCAGACCTAATGACTCCAGTCCAAAATCTAAGTCTATACAACACTTGGAAAATAAACTATTCTGTTTTGCTCACAAGCAGTTCAGATAAAGTTTGTAAACTCTCTCAGCTCACCTTTAGAAACCGTGTTGTAAATTATGTCTGTATATATAACTTTGCAACAAGGCATAAGACAGTAAGCACAGGCAAATTACTGCACTTTTGCTTTCTGCTTCTTCTCCCATGAATTCTTGTTAGCATCCACTTGAACCCCCCAAAAATGAGGACCACTTAGTAGAAAAATATCCACTATATTTAATTTCTAGCCGTGAAGACAAAAGGTATCAGTGAACTCAACTTCAACAATGCAGAGGCACCAAGTGCTGGAGCACCCCTACTATAGAGACAAGCTGGGAGAGCTAGGCTTGTTCAGCTGGGAGAAGAGAAAGCTTCAAGGAGACCTTAGAGCATCTTCCAGTGCCTAAAGGGGCCAACAAGAAAGCTGGGGAAGGGCTTTTGACAAGGGCACATAGGGACAGGGCAAGGAGGAATGGCTTCAAACTGACAGAGGGGAGATTGAGATGAGATCTGAGGAAGAAGTTCTTCCCTGTGAGGGTGGTGAGGCCCTGGCACAGGTTGCCCAGAGAAGCTGTGGCTGCCCCATCCCTGGCAGTGTTCAAGACCAGGCTGGATGGGGCTTGGAGGAGCCTGGTCCAGTGGAAGGTATCCCTGCCTGTGGCAGGGGGTTGGAACTGGATGAGCTTTAATGTCCCTTCCAACCCAAACCATTCTGTGATTTTTTTGTTTCCAACTTGTCTAGTTGTCCTATTTCCTTCTGCCTAAATGAACTGGGAAAAAAACCCACCACCAAACCAAACACAACCAAAAAAGAACCCCAAAACAACCACTTTCTGGAAGGAGCTATTGGAATGACTTTATGCACACACAAAACCCTCATTATAAGGTCTGTGAACTTACCAGCTTATTAATTTTCATTACACAAAAATCAACAGAGAAAGCACCAAAAGCTATCCATCTGGCACAAAAGCAGAGGAGGAACTCACCATGGATGCCTCTGGAAGTGTCAACATGGTCAGTGAACAGCGGCACATTCTTCATGTCAGCAGGAAATGCTAAGTCAGGCAGATTGTCCCCTCTGTGCATGCTGAAGGAATCTGGCAAGAGACAAGTACGAGGCCAGGGTCATCACACAGGGGGAAGACATGGTGCAGAGTAAGTTTATTTAAGAAACAAGATGAAGATGTATCTGACTCCACCACTAAGCTTCCAAGACTATTTGCCAGGGGCAACCACCTTCATAATTAGAATTTCTGCCCAACAGTAAAACTTGGTTGCTCTGACTGCTCCAGAAAAACTGAACTCAAAGTTTAGATTACAACTGTTGCATGGGGAAGTTGTCTCCTCCTCTCAAGGACACATCTGTTTCTGACCTGAGGGACGCATAGAGTTAACCTCAGTCAGGAAGAATGACTGAGCTCCAGATCAGTTTAGTTGGCAGCAAACCCAGGAAAACTTGTGTAAGCTCCCCGAGAGCACTATACCAGCATAAACTGATGAGCCAGTATTTTAATCAAGCTACAAGCCAGAGAGGAAAAGAACCCATTTCCCAGCGTCCCAGCCAGATGATCAGCTTTTGTCCTTAGTTCCAGACCAGACACACTGGCTGTCGCAATCTTCAGTCTAGGTTCGCAAGTCAGCTGGTGTCAACATCGGTTAGTCTAATGTGTGTTAGCTTTTTCCTCCTCTTGGTCTGTGTTTTAAGTAGATATATCAATGTCCCCTGCAAAAGATGGTATTCCAGCAGCTGAGGATTCAGCAAGAGAAAATTCCTTCTCTGCAAGTTTTATTTTTCATGCGCACACATCTCCTTTCCCCTCAAGCAATTAACATGGGCATTCAAACCAGACAAGACGGAGAATCACCACGCCAGGTTTTATACGATGGATTACTAAACTGAAATGCCATGAGGCAGGGAGTAGACAGAAGGCCTCACTGACAGAATAAAACAAAGAGGAAACACGACCCTTCCATGAGTTAGTCACCATACCGTAACACGGTGAAGGGCAAGACACCGCAAGGGGAAAGAAATGTGGCATTCCTCTCGCAAAACAAATTATTCTGTAGTTGTAGTTTACAACCCCCTAGATGTGCTTTATGATCACCAGTTCCTAACACATCTTGCTGATTTGTGCCAGATGTACACTGCACTTCAGACAGGGGCAGCTGAGCAATGAGAGGTTTTGACTCAAGTGGCCTCTTGCAGATGAGCGATGCTTCCCATGACTCCCTCACAGATTGTGCCACACAGGAGCTGAAGAACAATCTGTTCCTGAAATGGCTGTCGCACACCAGTTCTCAGACACCACCTAGATTTCTTCCAGTTAAGCACAATTAAAAGGGATTCAGTTGAAGGCTGCTTTTCATTTTTATGTCAGGCATGCTATCTGAGGGGTTGACAGCCAAACTTCAACTCTTCACATGCCCACAGTGCTCCAAGATGCCACCGTCAGGGGAGCTGCATGCATTCTTTTATAAATCTGTCAGACTGTTTGAGATGCCAAGACAATGTCCTGCTTCAGAGGAAACCAGAGGGACCTTGACAACTAGAATCTCCCTGGGAGTAACTTAAGCCCATCGCCCTCCGTCTTTTCCATGGGACACCATGTAAATAGGGAGTCTCTGCCTTCTTTGTAGCCATCCTTTAAATACTGATGACAAAGTAAAGTTCCCAGCAAACACACTGCAGATGGAAGTTGAAAGGTGAGTGGGTAAGACTGAAGTGCCTGGATGGGCTATGGCAAGACCAGGCAATTCTCTGCGCTTGCATTAAATAAGCCCTGAAGATAATTTGCAGCTTGTTTAGAATATTATGAAGCCAGACAAATGTGAAGTATCTGAGAATACTGTTTCTAGACAGCTGGAGGTAAGATCAACACAACATTTACAAAACTTTCTTTCCAGCTCACTTCCGTAGACACTCATGTGCTTCCCTGTCAGAGACACAGCTCCTATTTGCCAATGACTATGGACTAATAAACATGAGTTATTGTAGCTACTTAAATAGGAACTCTTCATGCTTAGATATTTAGGTGTAGTTACAGTAGTAAGTCATGATCCACTTGTGATTAAGGGCCTTGCAGTACTTTCAAAGCTTGCAAGCAATTAGATAATGTCAGTTTTATTAATTGTACATTACAGTAACACTTTTAAAACAAGATTTACTATAGGTAGTGTGCAAAATACATATGTACAGTTTTGCTCATAGCTCTTAACTTCACACTGTTAAGTCTCACTGACAGATCCCAACACAGCATTTGCAATATAGAAGAGCAAGGCCGACAGCAGACTCAAATGCATTTGCAGATGCTCACAGAAGCGACGGTGCTGACATTTCCCAGGTTTCTCAGCAAGGAATGAGAAATTACAGCAATGCTGGTCAGGAGACCAGTTAAACCATTGACCAAAGAACTCCCTCCTTGGGAGGGAAATCACAGAATCATAGACTGTTTTGGGGCTGGAAGGGACCTTAAGATCATCCAGTTCCAACTCCCTTGCCATGGACAGGGACACCTTCCACCAGACCAGGTTGCTCCAAGCCCCATCCAACCTGGCCTTGAACACTGCCAGGGATGAGGCAGCCACAGCTTCTCTGGGCAGCCTGTGCCAGGGCCTCACCACCCTCACAGGGAAGAGCTTCTTCTTAGTATCTCCAAACATCCTTTAAGTAGAATCTCTTGTTCATACAGCAACGGGAGGGAAAAGCCCAGTAACTGTTATAGAAACCAGTGGCTCTTTTGTTCCAGTTGTTCTGCGAATCATTTCTTACCCTTGTAACAGTATATAATTTCCCCACTGAATCTTTTAGCAAATATGAAATTCAGATAGCAAGAAAATAATTCAGTAAGCAGCTCTACATTGCTCAAAAATATGTGTTGAGAAAGTTTCATCCAGTTTCAGCCAGTAGCTTTCCCAGGATTGTTGCCTGTTAGTATGTGGGCAGCACATGCTTTTCTCATACCCTCCAAGAGCTAGCAAGGAATTTTCCATAACCTGGTTCAAAATTGAGGAAAAACTGTGTGAAAGTTGTTGGGTGAAAGGGTATCTTTTTGCAGGGGCAAGTTACACAAGGTTCATTTAATTTTCAAGAGAGTCAGCAGCTACACGCGCTGCTTCTGGAACAGACCAACCTGCATTGCAGGCACAGGTACGTGACAACTGGAATCAGCATTGTTGAGAGCCAGGGATAGCTTTTGGCTATCAACAATTCTGGTTGATAGCTTTTGGCTATCAACAATTCTGGTGAGGTTTGCACTGAAAGCCACAGTACTCCAGAGTGGTTAAACTGTGGGAGTCAACCAAAACCAGCTATTGCTGTGTGAGCCAAGACAGGGAAAACCTGCTCACCCACACTATGCTCCAACATGCTGGACTAGCAACTCCATTTTTAACCAGCAAGACTATACTCTAGGGCAACTTAGGGGCTTGATGTGTGAAGTTCACCCTGGCGTTAAGATGTTAAGTATGTTAGGAAAACTGAGTAATGCATCTTAAAGAACACAGGCGTTAGTACAAGGCAAGAGAACAAAACCATCCTTAGGGATGGAGACTAGGACTCCATCATGTCACACAACTCAAAGTAATTGATGCTACAGAGTTAAGACTAAAAGTCATACCAGCCATCTCCATGGGTTTGAATACTGGCTGTGATTCAAAGCACAGGTCTCTATCATCCATTGTCCAGGACTCATTGCGATCAAGAAATTCTTTGTAAGACAGCTTTTCATCCATGTTCTCTCCTGGGAATACTGAAATCAGAGAAGAAAATGACACAGTTAAAAATTAAACAAAAACATTGAAAATGGGTTATTGCATGAGATAGTATTCAGAGGCCTAAAGACATTATGAACACATTAACCAAACCGGAGACCATGAATATTCATTTTTTACTGCTTTGATCCAACTCTTCAAATATAAGAAAGAAAATAATAGGAATTTCTGCATCTTGACACACATGTAAGATGGACTCACATGTCAGAGTGCTGGCATGTCTTCAGATGTTGGACTATTCATGCTAGCTCCTCACATTCATCTTTAGGGAGGTTTTTAATTAACGAAAGAGCTAGAACAACACCGAGTGACTGAACTCGCGAGGCTGAGCAAAGTTTTCAGGTCTGTCAGCACAAAAACACTGATGGCAACTTGCTCATCGGGTCACAGTGGAAAGAAGGGAAACTAAAGCCCCCTCCTCTCCTCCCCACGCATTAACTCATCCCTACCAAATCTGCCCGCAGTTACAAAAGTGTTAGTTCCACCACACAGACACACAGTACACACAGGATGGTGCCCTCTCTATTTTACTAGGACGACAAATCATTTAAGTGAATAATTTTCCTCTAAATACCTCAGAGACCTTTATTTTTATACCTTTGTATTTCACACTTGAGCCTAATCTTCCCCCAGTTTACACTAAAGATAGTTCTCTAAACACATCAAAACATCTAAGCCTGATAGTTTATATCTGACCAAGGAAAACTTTCATCTTTTTTTGCTCTCCCATTTTAAAAACAACTGCACTGAGAATAACAGCCTTCAGCAATTTGAGATGCTGATGATTTGAGTCAAGTATTTTATTACCGCAGCCTTGGTAGGCACCATGCACAGCTTACAAATGTCCCGCAGAAAAATGCATGGAAATAAAGAAGAAATTAGTCTACCTCTAAGTATTTAAATCAGGTTTGTCATAAAAAACATCCGAAATATGCAGATCATGCATATCTTCCATTTCCTGAAGTCCTTACAAGCAGTTTGAAGATGTTTCGAAAATCAAAGCAAAGAAAGCTCAGTTGTGAGCAGAGACACTCTCCAGGAGCAACACTGAGAGATGCCATGGGCTCTCCTCTTCCTCACTTCTGTGGCTGGTTTTGATTTTTTTTAGTTGGAACTTGATGGGCTTTAAGGTTCCTTCCAATACAAAGCATTCTACAATTCTATTTTAAAGACTTCAGCTTTTCTTTCCTCTTGTTGAAACAAGAGTAGCAGCTAATGATAATGGCCAGGTTGGGAAAAAACACTCAGGAATAAATCCAGTTCTTGTAAATAAGAACTGTATCAGTACATACAGCATATGAAAATTAAGCCACGAGTGAGCTAGTGCTTGTGAGGTTTGATTTACACCTCAAATTGACACTCAATAAATTCCTGAACTTCAGCTGGGTCGACAGCGTCCACCCTCTTGTATTTCCCTCATAGTCTCAGCTGTTACTGTAAAAACCCTGGTCCTTTCAGCTTTCAAAGACATTTCCAGACCCTGCAGTTGTACAAAAGAAACAAAAACATAGAAACAGTCATGGAATGGTTTGGGTCGGAAGGGACCGTAAGGACCATCCTGTTCCAACCCCTGCCATGGGCAGGGATGTCTTCCAGAAGATAAGGCTGCTGAAAGCCACAGCTAGCCTAGCCTTGAACACTGCCAGGGATGGGGCAACCACAGCTTCTTGAGGCAACCTAAGTCCTGACGTTTTTAAATACAACAAACATAGTGGAAAGGCTCAAAACAAATACCCAGACTAATGTCTTTTGACATTAATTTTCATTTTAAGGAGACAAAAGAGTTGACAAATTCAGGCCTCCAAGTGACAACATTCGACTTTCAAACTGATTTCCAATTCCTTCTGGAAAGACAGCAAAACAGAAGAATAAAAATGGCCCTACCTCCTTTCACCCCCTAACACAACGTGCTACACTCTCATCAATACATCTGTTTTCAATATTTTTACCTTTGCTCAGGCTAACAATACTACTCAGAAGAATGGAGCTCAGAAAAGGAAATTGATGGCGTGCTTTAGAATATATCCCTGAAGAAGACCCGTAATTCAGTACAATACTGCAGTTGATAAATGCAAAGCCAGTGCTAATGCACAGAAGGAACAGAATACTGGTATTTAAAGGCCTCTTCCAGGAGGCTGAGGTACCAGCTAGTCGCAAACACAGAATTCACAGCAAGGTGGAACAGAGATACAGAGAGACTGTAAGAATTCTAATAATAAAGTGACTGAGAAAGAGAGATGGGTTTTCTGGGGTGGTGGCTTTTTTTGTTTGTTTTACATCAAAAACTGATGAATCATAGATTAGTTAGGGTTGGAAAGGACCTTAAGATCATCTAGTTCCAACCCCCCTGCCATGGGCAGGGACACCTCACACTAAAC
>JAOEHY010046245.1:0-10923 GCA_025447955.1 Psilopsiagon aurifrons
CAAAAGTCCTTGGCCAGACCAAACATCACTAAGCCATAACTAAAAACATTGGTGTTATCAGCACTGTTCTCAGGCCAGAACTCAAAAATACAGCGCTGCACCAGCTACCAAGAAGGGGAAAAATGACTGCTACTGCTGAACCCATGACAGTATATAAGAAATATTATTTAAGTTTTGTCTTCCAGCTGGAAAGCTGAAAAAAGTGTATCAGAGAACATTACGGCAGTGTAAATATCTTCATTAAAATAAGTATTTGTAATTACTCTTTGCAATATTTTTTAAAACCTTACAGCCCTACCCCAGCACTATCTCTGAGAAAATGTATATAGTACGGCTGATATTACAATGCCTTAAAAATATTAGCTTGCTGGACAAATATGTACTTTTGGATAAACAGCACCTGACCTTACAACAGCCATTCTTCTAAATGTTACAGCACTACTAATAGTTTCAATTAAATAAAAATTAAAGCTGAGAAAATATCACAAAAGGGTAATCTAATATTTGATCATTAATGTGCTTATGTAAAGTGATATTTACAACAGCATTTTGAGAACCAGGCAGTTTCTCTGGAAAAAACTTTCAGTACACTGAACTTCTGTGTTAAGTGCTCAGAAACATTCATTGGCAAGCTTCATCTAATGTCAATTCTTCAGGCATGAAGACAAAGCTTTCTTAGAGAAGAACCCTTCACCTTTAGATCAAACTGAAGTTTTCCATCACTGGCTTCTCAAGCTGGACATAATCTAACATATGAGGTGATCATAATGTATAAGATGATCCTGGCATTACTGAAACAAGTGATTTCAGGATTTGTAAGGGGCTTATTATTTGTTTCTGCTGATAAAGTGGTTGCACAGAATTGTTACCTTTATCCAAATACTGAGATTGGGCAAAACCCACAACCATTGAAAACCTTCAGAGCTAGAAATTGCACTCACAGCTGTTACTTGTTGCAACTAAGGATAACTTCCACAGATTTACTGGTAGTCTTCCAACTACTTCCATTCAAGGCATCTGTATTAAAAGGGAAAAACTAGATAAAAGAATGGGCAAAGCTCACTACTATATACACAGAGTTCCAGAAGCCTGGAAGAAGGAAAGTGCAAGAAGAGATACTTAAACAGCTACCGTAATTTCTAAAGAATTGCAGTACTTATCATGAGTTCTAGGCCAACTTTCCTCAAATGTATTCCAAGCTGTTTAAAGATGGTTACATCTGCTACATAAGAAAAATGTCTTCTCAAACTTAATTATATTCCAGCAAAACATTATTTTTATTGTGTGTTCTTCAGAATTTTCTTTTGCTTGCACATATAGCCCAGTTTCTTGGATGAAAAATATTTTTACTTTGAATTTCCTAGAAAATACAAGTTTAACATTACTACAATTAAAAAAAAACAACAAAGCAAACCAATGTTGAAGTAAGCTACTGTCTCACTGAGGCCTACAGGAATATTGCAGAGGACAGCTTTGATCTCTTTGCATTTTGAAGATAATGATATACCAATGTCTATTTAATGCTTGTATCTCATAGAGGTTTTGTTGTTCATCATAGACTCAGCAGTTTCTCCCTACAAAGGCCTGCTTTCCTATATTACATTAATTGATGGGCAGCCAGATGTTCTGTTCTAATAAAACACAGCGCATGCTAGCAACTTGGACATTTACTTCAGAGATCAACATTTGAATGAGAAGGAAAGAATCTCATTAGACAGCAAAATATTAGTGACTGACATCCAGCTGAGAAAGCAGGGGTTTCCTTACTGCCGGTATAGTGATATTACAATAGAGCATTGTACAGTTTCTTTTGGAGCTTTCATTAACTAAATCTTCAGCTTTGAGCTGGCCAACTTGGTGAGGCAGGCTTTAAACTGAAGGACTTTTGGGGTGGGCTTCAAAGTGGCAATGCTCACACCATTGCATCCAATTGGGCAATAAACCAGGCCAACCAGAGTAGCACCAAATGTTTCTTACCTGCCTCCCAAGATGAGAATCTGAAGGTCAGCCACCTGAAGGGTGTGTTTGGCTATGGTCAATCCTCTTGCATCTCTCCTGGGAAACATACATGCTCAATTACCTCTCTGAAATGCAAACAGCGCGGGAAACAAATACAAAGAAATAGAGATCTGTGTACGTGTCATGATCTCATTGCAGAAACGTGATGGAATAGATATATGAAAACAGTCTGAGAAAGCTGTAGCTGTTCAGCCTGGAGAAAAGAAGCTGCATGGAGATGTCAGAGCAGCCTTCCAGTATTTGAAGGGGGGCCTACAAGGATGCTGGAGACAGACTCTTCATCAGCGACTGCAGCAATAGGACAAGGGGCAGTGAGTTTACACTACAACAGGGGAAGTTCAGGTTAGATATAAGGAAGAAGTTCCTTATTGTGAGGGTGGCAAGGCACTGGAATAGGTTGCCCAAAGAAGTGGTGAATGCTCCATCCTTGGTGGTGTTCGAGGCCAGGCTGGACAGAACCTTGCGTGACATGGTCTAGGGTGAGGCATCCCTGTCCATGGCAGGCGATTGGAAATAAATGATCTTAAAGTCCTTTCCAACCCTAACTATTCTACGATACTATGATTCTATGACTGGAATGCTGTCATGAATCTACATTATTCACACAGCTCTGCTTATGAGTGGGTGAAGAATGAGTTGAGAGTTTATGGGTAAAAATTCAGAAGGCAGGCTAACATAGGTGACAGTGTTGTGGGTATTTACTAGAGGCCACCAAATCAGAAAGAGGAAGGTAATGATGCCTTCTATGGACAGCTGGAAGTAACCTCATGATCACAAGCCCTGGTTCTCATGGGAGACTCCAAGCACACTTGCTATCTTGCTGGAAAGACAACACAACTAGGCACATAGTCCAGGAGATTCCTGCAAAACATTGATGATAACTTTTTGTCAGAGTGGGTGGAGAAGACAATGAGGAGTGATGTTCTGCTGGACTTTGTACTAACGAAGAAGGACTGGTTGAGGATGTGAAGACTGGGGGTAGCCTTGGATGAAGTGACCCTGAGATGGTAGTGTTCAGGATACTGCACAGAGAAAGCAGAACATTAATTAGGATTGCGGCCCGGGACCTCAGAAGAGCTTAATTTGGCATCTTCAAGGACCTACTTGAAGGAATCCCATGGGTTAGGGTTCTAGAAAGTAGTGGAGGTGCAAGAGTGCTAGTTAGTGTACAAGCATCATTTCCCCTAAGCTCAAGCTCAGTTCATCTCTATGAGTCAGAAATCACACAAAGGGGGCACAAGACCTATATGAATGAGCAAGGAGCTTCCAGAAAAACTCAAACAGAAGGCAGAGGTAGCAAATGTAAAACTCATTTGGACACAACCCTATGCAGCCTGCTCATGAACCTATGAACCTGCTTTAGGAGATCTTAATGAAGTGTTTCCTGACATAGTGTAACACTTGAAGCTTTTCCTTTCTGGTTTTGGGTTGGCATTTTTTTTTTTTTTTTTTTTTTCTCTCTTTAAAAAAGAACCATCACACCAGATTTGTTCAAACTCACCTTACTACCTGCGTGGACAAAGTAAATGCATGGAGAAACTAAACAGAGGGTTTCACAGTCAGAAAGTTCAGTCCCTACTGATCACCCTTGCATCATGGCAAGTGCAACACTCAGATAAACAGAGGAGGATGCTTGGCCAAGAACAAATGGCAAATGCTTTCTCATGTGACCATGGAATTCCATATAGTATGGATTCTTTCGCTTTAAGTAATTTATCAAATCTTGAAGAACTTGGTAGAGTTTCATCCTTCTCTATACAAGTCCTGCAGAGTTTTAGGGGTTTTTTTTATTAATATTTTTTTCTGAAGTAGTTTGTTTTTTGCTGTTTTACACCATCTGACAATCTTTCTTCCAATGGAACTAGTGGCAAATTCTCTCTTTAGCATTTTCAAAGGCAAGAATGAGATTTGCATTCCAGCTTCATGTGAAGAATATAACAGATTATGGGAGTGCCAAATCAGAGGCAATCATAACTTGATTGACTTACCTTGGCATTACAATAACTGGGAATGTGCTGGACGGAAATTTGTGCCTATGTACATCTGCAATTTACAGGAAGCTGTTTCATGGATTGCTAAACTCATTGCTTCTGGTAATCGAGAGAAGAATTTCTGCTTTAGGTTAGAAACTGTTTTCTAACTGTTGAATACCATCAGAAAGGCCAGTTGTGGGTTGTTTTTTTTTCCCCTTTCTTTTCCTTCATAGTCTCCTGAACTACTTTATAATCCTGAGCTGTATTTTAGACTGAAAACTGCAGTTCCACTAAAAAGCATCACATACATAAAAGTACCTTTAGAAAACCTTAGAATACAAACCTATTTCTCACACATAGAGCCTCCCTCTATTTCTTGGTGAAATCACACTCTTTCTCAGTCCTCCTGAGAAAAGTATGCAGTATTTGATCCTCTGGCTGTCAATATTACAATACTAACATGGGTCAAAACAAACTCAGATCGATTTTGACAGGCAATAGATATTAAATATGATTGCAATAGTAAAACTTGCTTGTAAATATATCAAGGCTAGTTGGTTCCTCTTGACTTTTCCTCTTGCCTTTCTTATTACCTATATCTCCCTCCATTTTTCCAGTATTCCATTCAAACTGCTTAATATTTCCACCAGTGTCTCCTCTTCTTTATTTTCTTCCTTTATTGCTTTTAAATTCTGTCTTCTTTTACACTTTGAATTGATTTTTATTTTCCCTGATGGATTAATTAGATCAGCTTAATTAAGAAATTAAGACCATACTACAGTTCTGATTCTTTACATAATATACCTGTAGTTTACTGCTGTAAGATGCATTTCTTATAACAAAACCTTCTGAGAAGGTCCTAAAGCTTCTTTCTCATGTAGCAGTTTAATGTGAAATAATATTCTGAGATTAATTTTATGCGCCATTTAGGTGAGCTAAATCCCAAGTACGACAGCCTTTAGCTTAATTATTCTAAATCATTCTATAACTTTTATGTAACATAGTAAATGTGGAATTTATTTACTTCTGGGGAAATAGTTAAATTTTGAATGCATTCATAACTAACCAAAGTACAAAGTAATTAAAGCTTTTCAATGCTTTCTGATAAGCACTACCATGACATAGCAATTAAGCCTTCAAAAAAATCACAAAGATGCATGAAATTATAGTCTTTTAAAATCAGTATGAAAATATGGAATATGTTTAATTTTTCTAGTATATACATATGTGTATCCCAAATGATGCTTGGAAATAAGTGTATCAAAGTTCCAACAAAAAGAACTGCTAGAGTTTGACTACAGGATGAATTTCAAAAGTTCAGATACAATTTTCACAGCTGGCAATGGAAAAGATTGTAGAATTCCCCATCCTGACGGATTCCCAGAACTGCTGCCCATTCTAAATATCCAAGTTATTGTCTTTACACGCACAAAGGCTGCAGAACCTGCAGTATCTGAAACAGCCTTCAAGCTTAGGCTATATGAATGGGTGGTAGAAAGATCATGAGGCATTTCACATTGTAGTTACTTTGATGGCAGCTCCAGGAATGGCATAGGCATAGTCACCGAGAGCAAGGCTTTATCTCACTGCAGGTGAAATGAGAACAGGTTGTGAGAAGCGAGCTTGTTATCTAAAGCTCTTTATTTTTTCCCTAACTATACTGTATGGCTGGCAAACATTCTTTCCATTATTTGGGTTTATTAGTAAAAAAATAAAAATTTAAAAAAAAGTCTTCTGAAATGTTATGAATCACATAGAAACAATTTAAAAATCATGTCTAAAATGCTAAACATTCAGTTGGCAAACACAATGATAAAAATCCTCTTGATAAAACCCAGACTTGACAGCATGTTTGTTTGCTGTATCAGCTCTTCTAGTAACTGAACACAGCAGTCATGTATGCCAATGATTTCAAGAAACCTAGGACTTTTCTCAGATATTAGGAAAAAAGGCAACTCACTGCTGTTCCAAATTCTATGTATTATTACACATAAAATGTCAATAAGAAAGAATCCAAAGTGTAAGCCAAGTTTTAAATGTTTCTATTTCTCATGACTGCTACTTGAACTAATTTGAATTAAATGGCACCTTCATGTTTTTGCACCTATATACTAACAGTAGAAGCAGGCATAAGTTAGAAATAAATTAATTTGGGGGGGACAATGAAATACATCAACAATAATCTCATATATATAGTCTTTCTTTACACTAATTATATTTGTAATAAGGATCATGCTACCACGTAAGGTTGCCAAAGTGGTGGTTCAGGGGTGTGTTTGTTTTACCATCAACCCATGTGACCTTAGATTGAGGCATTCATTCCCTCCTACCTTTTCAGGACTGTGGGGATATTTTAAGCCTTCCCTTCACTTCTTTCCTTCATTCCTTTTTTTAGCACTGTAAAATTAAAACAAAACCCCAAACAAATATAAAATCCACCAATCCAAACTGAGGTTTCACATACTAAGTAGCACTTAGTGTGTACAATACTAGATGGAAAAAGCAGATTAAATACAATTCTTTCACAGATATAAGGCTAACAGGCTGTTAGCATTTACAGAATGCTTACGAGTCACTGGTACTGGGTAAGGATACTGCAGGATAAAATATCACCCTTGTAATATTAGTAGTGCCTTCCTGAATAAGAGAAGTATATTGAAGATGGCTCTCCATTCTCATTTCAGTATAAAAGCAAAAAAACAAACAAAAAAAGACATTACAAGTACTACTAAATGAAAATGTTATCTAGGCAGCAATGTATACATGAATATCTCCTGAAAATTATGTATCACAGATCACCTTCATTTCACTACCAATAGGAACATTTTCAGGATAAAATGCCATTCTATGCATGCCTCATATTACTTTGGTTTCATAACTACAAAAAATTACATGTATTATATGGCTTAATGAAAATGTGTAAATTAACTATGTTTTTAAGCATATAGTACTCTATGTTAAATAAGTATACAGTACTATAAAAGTTTAATACATCTTTTGGCCAATCAAAGCACAAAAGACTGGAAAGGTCATCCACTTCAACTCTCCCACAAAATTAAGAGAGGAAAAATGATGAGCAGTAAACAAGGAAGAAAAGTAAAATTTTCAGCAATCCATTTACAGAATACTGAAAAGGTCACAGCTATATAGTATATTCCCTAATTCTTTGAATATATGGGCTTTAAAATTCCAATATCTCACTGAAGGTTGTAACGAGAACTTAACAGAAAAGTGAACCTATTATTTTGACAGTAATTGTAATGAGAATGTGAAATGTTATAAGCTTAATGTAGTCCAAGGAAATCTGTCACCTTATATTTATATACTGATATATATGTATATAATATGCATACACATACATGCAGACAAATAGGTATTAAAGATTTTACATGGAGAGTAAGGCTACAGAAAAGCTTTGCTTTCAGCTCTAACTTGTGAGATAAGATGTAATATAAGTAGTCTTAAAAAGATATTGAACTGTTTTTTTCCGGCTATACCCTGCTGCCAACAGCAAGAATTTAGATACTGTGAATCTGGACAAAATTAGTTTTCCTATGCTTTTGCATTAATAAATTATATCAATTATGCTCAATTCTGCAGAAAATCTGAAAATTAGACAAATTTCATAAAGAAGATCATTGTATAGAGATTAGTACAGCACTGACAGTTACACATGCAAGCAGTAACCTCACCCAGGGCCAGAAGACATTTTTTTAGTAGTGCAAACGGTTAACATTGCAATCAATATCAATTGCAGAGTTAAATGAAAAGAAGACATCGTCTCTTAGATGCAGTAGCCACCTTCTAATTTTATAGTAAAGAAGATACTGTGGAAATAATTTTGTTGTGGTTAGCTAAATAACATTCTTACTTTCCCCAAAATTCTTAAAACATGTCTTTCTTAAATTGATTGAAGAAATTACATAGCTAAAAAAGGAAAGACTAGATAATTTAAGTAACATGATCTTCTCCTTTATACTTTTCATGATCCCATTGCTTTTATTTTCTCACAAGGTAGACCCCAAGCTGCAATCTTTGAAGCTTAGCTTCAAGTCCAGCTTCAAAGCATGTTTGAATAGCCTCACACAGGTCAATTTCTTAGTCTTAAATGGAGACAACTAAAACAAATAATTCCATCAATTACATTGTTTGCAGCAAGTATGACTGATAAAAAAATAATTTTAATTACTTAAAGTGAATGCAAACAAGCCTACATACATTTTTTTTTTGTTTGTTTTTCATGCTGTCTTATTGTAAAGATGCACAATAGAATTACTTTTCAGAGGCCAAATTTCACTACACTTGCAGAATATACATGATTAGATCACAGTATTCTCTAACTTATTTTCTTTAATATTTCTTTCTGCAGCAAATATGGTCCTTAAGCCAGACTTATTTAAAGAGTCTTTTTTATTATTTCACATCTGATGTAACAAATGTGAGCTATTTTGATTAAGCATTTGTTAATATTAAATTCCTATCTCTGCAACAATTAGAATCTTCTTTCTGCTGAGGATATCTTGGTTTCCCGTTTGTTTGCTGCAAGCTGAAATTAATATTCCACTTACAGTCCCAGTTTTTGCCTAAAATTGCTGTTACTGCAAACATTTTTGGCTTTTATCCTCACTTGCTCAAAAGTCTATGTAAGTCCAACACAAATTAGATTCTAAAACAGCAAAAGAAATTCCTTGGAAAAGTTTGAATATATAGGATAAAAAAAAAAAAAAAGTATTTACAATATCAATGCTGTGAGATTTATAATCATTCTAAGACTGTGCATGTGTTAAACATGTTTATTCACCATCTCAAAATTGCCAGAGTTTATAATTTGTTAAAATAAGTAGTCATGCTCTTTGAAACAAGAGTAAAAATATGGTGAAGGTTTTTGCCTTGGCACAGATTTCTTCCGCAGTCATGAAGTAGCGCACTAATGGACAAGCGCAAGGAAACTTTTCCAATTTCTTTTTGCATTATATATGTCTTACGTGTCATTAGTTCTTCACTTAAATGAATATTAAAATTTAAAACAAAAGACTTCCTCCTTGTTTTAACCTTGAAGTTATACATGGGCATTGTGCTGATGGATAAGCCTTTGAGAAACGAGTTAAGATGGACTTTTGTGTAATATATATGAGACAACTGCTACAGAGAAGGTGCTGCAATACTATTCTGCCCATGACTTATTCTGTGGGCAGAGGAATACTTGATCCACATGTAAGTGAAAATAAGGAACAAAGAACAGTATCAGACCAACAGCTCTGTCCTGTCATAGCACACAGCATGACTAGGCTAAGATCTCACTATATCCAAACTACTTCAAGTTTCTTTATGCATCTAAGGCTACACTGAAAGAATCAAGAGGTGTGTAAGTAGCACAGTAAATGACTCTAAAACAAATTCTGTAAATATATATTTTTTTTTTTTTTAATAGAGACTTCTTCTCTGCAAAGTGACAATAACGGATTTCAGATATAAGCAATTCTTGACATTAAATAGTGGGGTAAGCAATTCATTTCGAAGTAGCCACATAATTAATTTAGTAAAGGATGTGCAATAGAATCATAGATTTATAGAATCATAGAATAGTTAAGCTTGGAAAGGTCCTTAAGATCATGAAGTCCCAACCCCCTGCCATGGGCAGGGACACCTCACACTAAACCATGCCACCCAAGGCTATGTCCAACCCAGCCTTGAACACCACCAAAGATGTAGCATTCACAGCATTCACAGCTATCCTGGGCAATCCATTTCAGTGCCTCACCACCCTTACACTAAAGAATTTCTTCCTCATATCCAATCTAAACTTCCCCTGCTGAAATTTGAACCCATTACCTCTTGTCCTCTCACAACAGTCCCTAATGAAGAGTCCCTCCCCAGCATCCATATACGCCCCCATCAGATGCTGGAAGGCTGCTATGAGGTCTCCACACAGCCTTCTCTTCTCCAGGCTGAACAGCCTCAACTTTCTCATCCTATCTTCGTGGAGGAGGTGCTCCAGTCCAATGATCATCCTCGTGGCCCTCCTTCGGACTTGTTCCAACAGTTGCATGTACTTTATTTGTTGAGGACACCAGAACTGCACACAATACTCCAAGTGAGGTCTCAGGAGAGCAGAGTAGAGAGGCAGGGTCACCTCCCTCAACCTGCTGGTCATGCTCCTTTTGATGAAGCCCAGGTTATAGTTGGTTTTCTGGGCTGCAAGCGTACACTGTCAGCTCATGTTCATTTTTCTATATGCCAACACCCCTAAGTCCTTCTGCACAGGGCTGCTCTGAATTGCTTCTCTGCCCAACCTGGAGCTGTGCCTGGGATTGTTACTACCCAGGTGTAGGACATTGCACTTGTCATGGTTAAGCTTCATCAAGTTGGCATCAGCCCACCTCACAAGTGCCTCAAGGTCCCTCGGGATGGCATCCCTTCCCTCCAGCTTATCAACTGAACCACACAGCTTGGTGTCATCGGCAAACATGCTGAGGGCACACTCAATCACACTGTCCATGTCACTGATGAAGGTGTTGAACAAGACCAGTCCCAGCATCGATCCCTGAGGGACACCACTCATTGCTGGTCTTCAGCTGTACATTAAGCCATTGAGCACAAATCTTTGTGTGCGGCCATCCAGACAGTTCTTTATCCACCGAGTGGCCCATCTATCAAATTGATGTCTCTCCAACTTAGAGACAAGGATGTCATGTGAGACAGTGTTTAACACTTTGCACAAGTCCAGATAGATGACATCAACTGCTCTACCCCTCTCCATCAGTTCTGTAGCCCCATCATAGAAGGCCACCAGAGTGGTCTGGCAGGATTTCCCCTTAGTGAAGCCATGGTGGCTGTCACCAACCACCTTGTTATTTTTCATGTGCCTCAGCATGCCTTCCAGGAGAATCTGCTCCAAGATTTTGCCAGGCACAGAGGTGAGGCTGACTGG
>JAOEHY010046246.1:0-12571 GCA_025447955.1 Psilopsiagon aurifrons
ATGAGGAAGAAATTCTTTACTGTGAGGGTGGTGAGGCACTGGAATGTGTTGCCCAGGGAAGTTGTGAATGCTCCATCGCTGGCGTTATTCAAGGCCAGGTTAGACATAGCCCTGGATGATATGGTTTAGTGTGTGGTGTCCTTGCCTGTGGCAGGGGGTTTGGAACAAGATGATCCTAAGTTCCTTTCCAACCCTAACTATTGTATGATTCTATGATTCTTACATACTAATTAGTTATAAGTCATCTTATTAAAAAAGCTAATGATGTAATATAAAGTGGAACTTTTCTTTCATATGGATTATAATTGCTGTTATAGGTAGTTGTTTCTGTATGTTAAAACTTATAGTGACACAGCTATGTGTATCAATAAAAGCAATAGAGTGAATGTCTAGGAACGTTTTGGTTTTACTTTTCCTTGCACCAGCTTTACTTATGTAATGCAAAGGCTCCAAATGAAGTCAGAATTCAGCTGAAGTGGGTGTTGTGGATTTCTACCTCAAATAATTTACCATCAGAATAACTTTCAAAGAATAAGAAAATCATGGTATTAACTCAAGCAATCTCTAAGTGCTCCTTAATCATGGAAATCTGCCAAGCTTTTTATAGTGTATTTTGCTAATTGCTGATTCATTAAATTGTGTTTCAAATGAGCAAAAATGAAACTTTGAAAGTTACAATGAGAGATTAGAATGATTTGCATAGATTCATTAATACCTTAACTAGAATGCAGTGTATCTGCTTTGTATGTGGATCAGTTGATTTTATTTTTTCCTGACACACTGGACACTGAATATATATCCTACCTATTCTTCAAGCTTTTTAGTTTTTAGCAAATAGTTAGGTGCCAAATGAGCTAATGTACAATGATACAGTTATGTGCATATTCATGACCCTCCTAATGTGATTGTGACTTTAAGTTTGTGTTGCTCTTTATTCAGCGTAATGGGATATGCAGAGAAGGTAAGACTGCAGCCAAAAAAAAATAAAAACCCTCGCAATATTTTTTCCTTTCTGTATTGACTGTGTTAGAAACAGTAGGGAAGTTTACATCAGAACCCTTTTCTAGAGGGCCTTAACAGAGAAACTCTCTCAAACCAAAGTGTTGGAGAAAATGTAATAAAAACAGGGACAAAATGAGCAGTAAGTAGAAGCCTACCAATAATTTTTGCTGGCTCTAAAATGACTGAGGATTTAAAATGTCTGATTAGGTAGCAATACTGATTGTTCTGGGACCCAAAGCTGCAATCTGAAGTACGTTATGGAGACTAGATAAGGCTGAGACTCTAAATCGGCACTGTTCTTACTCCTGTTTTATTGGAGAATAAATACAGAAATAGTACCTTTGCTAAAATTATTTAATCAAAACCATATTGCTATTAAGGAGAAAAAAAAAAAAAGCATATATAAGACTTTAAAAACCTGGTGTGATGTGAGTAGAACCAGCTTTATAGCAAAATTGTCTTAATTGGGGAAAAAATGTACTGATTTACATTGTTCTCTTTTGAATGCCATGGCAATATTGCATCAGGAACACAATGTTCCTGAATTTATGTTTGGCTTTAACTTACATCTAACCCTGTGCAAGCAAGTATTTAGTTTAACCAGAAAAACAAAATGTGATTTGTTAATTCAAGGAAAAGGAAGAAGCATGACTTTTGATGAGAAGAACCTTCATGTCTAACCTGAAAAGGGTATTTGAAAGCTTTAGTTCTTTGCTGGTAAACATCTAGAGAAATGTTAGCTTTTAGGCAAATGTACATTTTCTCGGCATTGTAGTCCTAGAACCATTTACCACCTCTGCAGAGCACATGGCTTGGGCGTCTTACTGGTTCCCAAATACAGGATTCCAGTAGAATCCTTCTGCAAGAGAGGGAAGAGAAAGGCCAACCCTGTGGGCACTCCTTTTTCAAACATGTGCTGAGGTAAGATTGCCTGAAGCAAAGTAGAGGGGGTTAAGGGAAAGTCTCTTTAACATGTTAGACAGGCCCATTCCTTTTGCTGTTTACAAGAGGCAATCTTTTTAGAAAGGGTTTTTTTCATGTTTCAGAAGGAAAGGTCTAACTTGATGAGGATCAGATGGCAGAGATGGCTCTTCTCCAGTGCTGGTGAGGACAGGTTATTTTAATTACAATACCGAGAGTGTTTTTATAAAGGAGCAACTTGCACTTTTCTTGGATGAAGAAGATCAATATTTGCAGTATTTTGAACTGAGCTAGGGCCAGTTTAGAGCAAGGTTAGTTGCAAGGTTATGTGCAAGCATTTTCCTGAAAATGTGACATCTGAGAAAGTGAATGTGTTGTTTGGAAATAAATAGGAGCCAATGCTGGCTTCCTCCGCAGGCTCTTTCGAGGTGAGTCGAACTTTCTGTAATCAAGAAAGTATAGTAATATTGGTACAAGGATTGAAAGCTCTTGAAAATGAAGATGGAAGATAAGATTGTCATGGTTGGTGTGGTAAATTCATGAGAAGTTCATAGAATTTTCTGCATGTTCTAAAGCCATTCCTACCCTTTGATAAGTCAGCTGTACACATATTTGGCTTGTTGCTTATGTCTGTCAGTTGCTAATTAATGCTATTGACCTATCTTTGAATGGCATACTAAAAAAGAATTAACTTTTCACTTGTTCTTTTAAATATTAGGTCAGCATCAAAGCAGCAAGGAAGAATAGATCTTTTAGGATTTGAAGTAGTGCACAGAAATCTATATTGGCTTCAAATCTCCGATTTCTCCACTCCCATAAACTCACTGATAATATATATATTATTTCTTCCACCATTTTAAGCTCTTCAGTGGTTTGTCATCAGTCATTTGAAATTATTTCTAGGATACTTTGAATTGCTCTATGGTTGTGACTTCCTGAATGACATATACAAGATCTTCATAGAATAGTTAGGGTTGGAAAGGACCTAAAGACCGTCTAGTTCCAAACCCCCTGCCACAGGCAGGGATAGCTCACAGTAAACTATGGCACCCAAGGCTCTGTCCAACCCGGCATTGAGCAATGTCAGTGATGGAGCATTCACAATTTCCCTGGGCAACCCATTCCAGTGCCTCACCACCCTCACGGTAAAGAATTTCTTCCTCATATCCAATCGAGACTTCCCCTGTTTAAGTTTGAACACATTACTCCTTGTCCTCTCACTACAGTCCCTAATGAAGAGTCCTTCCGAGCTTCCTTATAGGCCCCCTTCAGATACTGGAAGGCCGCTATAAGGTCTCCACGCAGCCTTCTCTTCTCCAGGCTGAACAGTCTCAACTGTCTCATCCTGTCTTCATACGGGAGGTACTCCAGTCCCCTGATCATCCTCATGGCCTTCCTCTGGACTTGTTGCAACAGTTGCATGACCTCTTTGTGTTGAGAACACCAGAACTGCACACAATATTCCAAGTGAGATCTCAGGAGAGCAGAGTAGAGGGGCAGGATCACCTCCCTCGACCTGCTGGTCACGCTCGTTTTGATGCAGCCCAGGATACGGTTTTCTTTCTGGGCTGCAAGAGCACACTGCTGGCTCATGTTCATTTTTCCACTGACCAACACCCCCAAGTCCTTCTCTGCAGAGTTGCTCCTCTCTGTCCAACCTGTAGCTGTGCCTGGGATTGCTCCAACCCAGGTGTACTTATTCTTCCTTAGGAAGAATTTTAACCCTGTCAGATACCTTATTTTTCATTAAAATAAATTAAAATTAACACCAGGATACAATATGAACCCCATTTTTTTTTTTTTTACTTACTGTAACTTTCCTGTCCTCCACATTTAAACAGTTCTGCATTATGAAATTGAGTCCATTTTTCCCTGAAAACATCAGCACTTCGTTTACTGTCTGATAATGCTGAGAAGTATGTTATAATGAAGATTCACAAAAAGATGCAAGGAAGATCCTGCTTTCTAGTAATTCTCACAGAATTGCATAGTAGTTGAGATTTGAAGGGACCTTTGGAGGTCATTTCAGTAACTTTCAACCCAGTCAGTACATACAGAAGCAGAAGCATGTTCTGTGGGGTTAACATTTGTTGCAGAATATACCAGGTCATCCAGACTGGCTTTGTCTTGTACTGTTAAATACTTTCTATGTCTCATAAGGTGGTGAATGGGAAATTGCAGTTTGTATGTATGTAAGAATATAAGACAGTGTTTAATTCAGTTTTCATGTAATTTATTTTTCAATCATGGGAGCTGGTTTGCCTTGATTTAGGTCCTTGATTTAGGTCTTAACTGGTTTTTTTCTGTTGTCGGTACACTCATGTAAATAGAAAGCAAATAACCTGTATATTAAACACATACTGAAAACACTTTGAAGCAGACTGTCTTCAAACATAGTAACACACACAGGCAAGCAACTGGCTTGTTTAGGAGGAAAGATTTTTCCTTTTGTGGCATCCGTTTTCTTCTGCAGAACTTTGCTTTCTTTTTCATCCATGCAGTAGGCAATTGACTGCTGGTTGTTTCCTTCCCACCTTTATCACAAGAAGCAGTTGAATGTCTCATTTTCCAGCCCGAGTCTCAGACCAAAAGCTGCATCTTGTTTTCACGTATGAGGGACATTTTTCTTGTTCCTACTGTAGCTTACACCCACAATCTGAAATAACCTCTTGGTTCTGTTCCTGCATACAGAACTAGAAATACAATAGATACTATTTCTTTAAGTTTATTAAACCTTTATGTTTCCAAACTCCATGGCCTTTCATGGGGCCATAGCATTGAGGACTAAAGAGAACATGTTGTTTTGAAAGGAAGACCCTGAAAACAAGGAGACAGCAGTCTCACATAATTTCTTCCTTGTTCCCAGTTCATGCATTTATTACTGGAATTAGCTTACAAGAAAACCTCATTAAGCCTCTTCTCCTTACTAAAGAGAAAGCCTGTAGGGATGGGAAGCATGGTTTTCAATAGAAAACACTTAGTTTCAATAATGACTGTTAGCAACATCAAAACACACAATGACCTGAGTGGTATTTTAAATGAAACAACAAAACCAGCTTGGGACAGAGGTCAAGTAGAGGACATTCTCAGTGCAGACAACATGTTTTGAAAGCTGGAATGTTCCTGAGTTTTAAGGTTGGGGTTTTTTTTTTAAGGAAATCAGAACTGCATGATAGGTTTCTCCTTTTTATCATTTCATAACTTTTGAGTATATCCTTGGTTATTCTTTCAGATGTGATAGAGAACATCTTCTTCCAGAAGAATTTAAAAGTCCTCATGGCCAACAGCAGATGCTGTGTATCATAGGAAATAGTGAAAAGTGGTTGTAAGAGAAGTAGAACAAACAGTTCCACTCACAGCTTTAGATTTTACAAGGAACATATCTGAGAAAACATATTAAGCACCAGTTTGATTATGACGGCTTCAGCATGGAATCTGCATATCACACTCAATATGAATCAAAGTTGTTCTCCAAATAGCTTTTAAATAAATTTATGAAATGTTAAATAAATTTATATAAAGAAAGACCACAGAAAACCTGATCATGGCTAAACAAAGATCTCAGATGCATTTCTTCTATAACAAAATAAAAGAAATATTGCACGACTTTTTGTCTAAAACATTCTGCTCTTGCTTTCTCTTCAATTTTTTTTTTGTCATTTGGATTCAAGAGAACTTTGGAAGGTAAAACACTGTTTTTTTTCCAAAAAGATCCTTTTTGTCATGACTGATACAGTTAATTGCCTGTTTATCACAAGGGTTCCACCTGTACCTCCAACTTCTTTTCTCTGCTTCATTGTTATTGTTGTTTGAGCATAATTTTATGATGAAAATATGAAAAAAGAGGACAATGGTGTTAAAAAAGCCAGGGAAACACTGGAACTAAAACCTCCTATTTTTAATCTGCGTTTCTCTGAGGTGGTTTATGAAGAAATTCAGCAAAAAAACTACATGAGAAAAGGCTCTATGAGACTGCAGTTATAACTACGTTATACCTAAAGCATTACCTCCATTGTGCCATTTTGTGGCCATGCTGGAAACCCAGCAAATGAAGCAAATAGTTCTCTCGAAGTGGCAGCTGAAAACTGGAATCTTTACATCTCAAATTTCTCACAGGTACAGGAACAGCATATTCAAATAGATTTGGAAAGGGAACTAAAACATCTTATCATGTTCTGCCCACTGAATGACTGCAGAATTGTCAGGCAAGACACAAAGCACTAGTATTCCTGTTTCTGTTCTTGACCAAACTGGCCAGTGTTATCTCCAGCTTTTAGAACTGAGCCATAAAATAATCTAAATGTTACTTATGTTTTGGCTGCTAATCAACAGACGTTTTGCTGTTATTTGAACGACGCTGAGTTTTTTCTTAGGAAAATAGAAAATCTGTAGGAATACATAATTAGCCAGATCAAGTGTTATTTATCTTTTAGCAGGGTCTGTGAGGTGAATAGTTTAAAAGATATAGTATGAGCTACTGACTAGTACTTTGAGTCTTAATTTGTAATACTGGACCTTAAGATATGGATCACAACAAACTGTTTTTTTGCATCTCATTTCCAAACAGCTGACTGATGCCATTTGCTATTCTTCATTAAATTCCTATAAAATGGCAGGAGCCCTCTGCAGCTGCACTTAAGGGCTTTGACATGCCACAGATAAGACAACCAATCTACTTTTTAACCTTAGTATTTCTGGTTAGTTTCAAACAAAACATAACTACTCTTTACCTCTAAAACCACATGAAGAGTTCAGTATGGAAGTAGGTCCCTTAGGCTTCCTGTTTTACTCAGACCTATGCCTTCTACTCCACTGTCTGGCAACCTTAAAGAGAAGTCAAGATAAGTCAGGAAAGGAACTACATTTTGTTGTTTACAGATGAAAACTGGATTGGCACTGCATGCTGCTTGCTTTAAATTAGAAAATTTTACAATGCCCCAGAATGAAAAAATAAAATCAAGCTATTTATCTGGTGTGACTAGAATTAGTTTTAATCTCATTAATAAAGACATCAAAAAGGGAAAAGATCTTAATATATATTGTTGCAGCTCTCTAAGCAGCAATAATGCCTTAAAGATTTTGTGTGGAAACATGATAACATGTACTAAACATATCTTTCTTGGGAATTATTAATAGCATGCTGTACACTGAGCAGAATCACAGAGGTATATCTTATTTGTTACACTATGTAGACTAGTAAAAACTAAATTGTGGCATGTAATTTTATGCATAAATTCTTTTATAATAATGCATTTTGGCAAGTCTTGGTTTATTGTGAATTATTAGTGTTAGGTTTCAAATTTTCTCTGAAAATTTTTCTTTTTCTAGTTTGTTAGGTTAAAGATGCTACGTGCCTACTACAACTTGCAATCTGAAATCTTTTTTTAAACCTTTGTTACATTATTTTTGGGAAAACAGCACAACTTTCTTAGCTAATGTTACTTTGTACAATTTATTCACTATGCATACATATATCTATATAAATTTGCTGCCATTATTAAGAAAGCAAGGCAAAAATAACAGAATTATTGTAGATGTACAGAAGATCATTATCCATGCAAGAACTTAGGTTTTGAGAGAGAAAATTTGTTGCATGTGCAGAAAGCGTTGAGACTGAAGAACTGCTATAGTTTAAATGTAATAGCTGTGTTTCTATTTCTCCATCCTGCACCCTAATTTAGCTCACATAACGTAATTGTTTTCATCATTAAATCAATGTGGCTGTCATGTATGGCACGGCTTGTATTTTAGATTGCTGTTGAGGAACTTCTTATGTGCCCACAGATGTTACACACACATATAGAATGCAGGGTGGGCCAATGACTGACGACTGCTCCTGATTACATTGCATGTCCCATTACTCTCCTGCCTTTTAGGAAATGCCCTATTTTTAAGGCACCATGGTAGTGCAGTTCAAGGTGCTCCAAGATATGGGCATTAGCCAGCAGTCGCTGAATTCCAGGGCCCATAATTGCTGTAGTACTAGCAAAAGGGCACTATATAACTAATATTTCTGTTTACATAGGCCTTTGGGATTCTGTAGAAAGAAGGGACCCAAGAATTACAAAGATCGGGTTCTGGTTTTAGAGTCATTGTACCAGTGCAGCTGACCTTGGTTGAATTTGATGCAAATGAGATCAGACTCTGGCTGGTATTATTTACAAACCATGACCATATAATTTCATGGCAAGATTGCGAATTTTTTGGAAAATGTTGGTGATCTCACTGAAACCTACCAGTTTTACTGACTTTTAGCTCGGTCTTACCTTCTGATAGTAGAAATAGGAAAATTGCCCTAGTTTTTCTTCATATCTCTTCAGCATTTTTTTGAAAAATCATCTAACTGTCAGTGTAACTCAAGTTGAGGGAAGACAAAGATAAGGACAGGATATAATAGACACTGCACTTTCATTTAAAGAAAAAAAGAAAGTGAGATTGCTAGTCTTCAGTAGATAAACAACACTTGGAAGTCTGACTACCAGATATTGCTCTACAGGAGAGCAAGGGCACAAATTCCAGCACAGTCACTTATTCCTTAATAGTTAGGTTCCCAAATAAAGATAGGACAATTTTTGTAGTATGTCTTATGAAGTCTTGTCATCATACACGTTTCTCTGTAACAGAATAATCAAATCTCTTATCTTTGCTTTACACACTGCTGGGAGATGAAGGACAGGTCGACAGTGCTCCTTATGTTTGCCCTCTTTGCATCTCTAATGTAAGATGTGAGAGCACAGTCCTTCTGTCACATAATTGCACAATTCTTAGGCACCTACGATGGTGACTAAGCAGCAGGTATGCAAGTTAGGGATCCAAGACCTGGGCAATGAAAAGGATGAAGTATCTTTAAGGCACAAAAAGTTTAAGATTATAGCTTAGAAGAAGTTTTGGAGGAATTAAGAGGAAATTAAAATGTCATTTGAATCCCTTCTGTCTCTAGTAAGATGAACAAATGACCAGAGTGACAGAATGTAGAATCAGTTCTGTATCTCTTGGGTGATCAGCTGTGTAGTTTTGGATCTTTCTGTCTGATATTTAAGGACATCATAGCAGAGGTACAGAGCAAATGCGTACCACTTACCTAATAAATAAATAAATATAAACCCCTGAGAAAGGGCAAGAGGGTGCTGGCATGACTAAATATCAACATAAGAGAAAAAGCATTAAAAGCAAAAAGGTATCCTTCAGAAAGCTCAAACAGAGCTGGAAGATTTTTGCTAATTAAATGTAAAACAGAATAGAACAGGTAAGAAAGTTAGAAGAACAACTAACAAAAGGTAGAAACTAAAATCTGAGTCCAGTGTAAAAATCTTTTTTAAAGGCACTGGGAGGAGGTAAGCCTTCTAGATGGTATGCTGGGTCAATAGATGCCACTATTTGAAAAGAACACTCAGGGAACATAAGCATCTGTCAGAAAAACTAAATGAGGTTTTTGCACAATGCACATGAGCTTCAAGAGGTTTTTATGCTGGAATCCTTTTGAGGGAGAATTCATCAGTATTTCACTCAAAGTGAAGTGTTACTGGAAGAAATTGTGAAAGAAATAGGAACTGAACAGGTTGCCAGCAGCAGCCAATATTTAATGAGAACTTACGAAAGTTCAGTTCAAGGATGAAACCTCTGAACTAGTTAACTGGAGTATGTGGCCACGTGTTTAAAATTCCCTTACACTTCAGGACTCTAAAGTCTCACATGCAATCCCAGTTTTTAGTAAGGGCTGCATGTGACACCTACATATGAAGGAGTATTTGTATGGGAGAGCGAGGGAAATAAAATTTCTAATCCTGGTATCTGTTAAAGGTGAATTAGTAGAAAACTGTAATAAGGAATGATTCCTGGATAAATGTGTGGAGAGGAGTAATTTTGTGTAAGCTTTAGGAATCTTGAGCTGCAGGGAGCAAGATCTGCTCAGTCTGGTCTACACATACCTTGAAGAGGTGTTCTTTGAGCTTCCTTGCCACAGGATCCTAAAGAAACTGCCTTCAAATAAAAACAATGTTCTGTTCTGTGATAAGGAGACAAGAAAGAGGTCAGATAAGAATAATTAGTAGAAGTTTCGTAAGTGACTGTATCTCCATGTTGAAAAAACACCCTTCGTTCTAGTAGAATTAGCAAAAAATCAGTAAGGAAATGTGGCAAAGTCAATAAGAAATATGACATGGCTTACATTTCAGGAATTATTCATTACACCAAAGATCCTGCAGCCCACAACAGGAGGCATTGACAGGAGATACAATAAAGGTGTGTTAGATGAAGGTCGTTTGGAGACGATGAAAAATAATTGATTGCTAGGATCTTTTCATGTACAGGAATTTAAGTCCTCAAATTAAGTTAATAGAAGCCAGGTTTGAGAGATATTATGATGATGATGCTTCTTATACACCTTATTGGTGACCTGAGAAGCCCCTTACTTCAGGCCATTGTGAGTGCCTGAAGCCTCAGGGCAGATACATTACCATGGGAGAGAAATCCTCTGGAATTGTTAAATATGTTTGCCCAAGGGTCCCTGAGCTACAAACTGTTGGAGTCCGGGTGAACGCATTTTTGAAAGCACTAGCTGCTTAAACTTTTATATTCACTTTCAGGAATTTTCTTGGTTTCCTGTTCAAGGCAGTGTATTGGTTTCCTGTTCAAGGCAGTGTATTGGACTTGACAACCTGACCCAATATAGCTACGTTTAGTCTTTCTTGCTACAGTGTACAGGCAGCTGCTGCCAATTGCAACTCCTCCAGAAACCACTTACCCTACCCTGCCCAGGTGTAATACTTGGCTTGACTTCAGATTCATCATTCAGACTGTTTTATTATCTAATGTGAAAAGGAATAAGCAGAAGTCTAGCGGTGTGCCCTGTGCAGTCCTCTCTGTAGAAGTCTTAGTTCAGTGACCACAGAGAAAGTTTGTTCATCACCGTTATCTCTTGCTTCTGTGTAATACATCATCTAATTAGTTAATAACTCTGTTCACATGCTTAGCATGCATGGCCATTAGTGTCACTCATCCAGCCTGTGGTAATGTTGCATTCAGGTCTTTTCTGGTCTCTCTACTTGTTGAGCAATACTACATCTGCAACCGATACAAGTCTGATCAAATGTGTCCTGCTGTGATTAACTAAGGCACTGCAGCCTGATTGACTCATTACCTCAAAATGCACTATCAATCAGCTTTGAGCAGCTGTCCATTGTGGGAATGTACCTGGATGAACATGGACATGTGAGCAATCCAGTTATCAGGACAGCTACTTGACAACTGTGGAGTAGTGAATCTAAAAAAAGCAAGGCTTTGCAGCCTTGCCTGGAGGTTACTAAAGGACGCATTAAGTGCAGAAGGCCTGAGCAAGTTGGCACAGAAAGTTGCTGAGGAAGATGTACAAGAAGGAACTGATAACTGTAACCTTGAGACATAGCTGCAAACTTGAAACAGGCTTGGAACATATGTCATAATGGTTAACCAGTCATTAAATTGTTACTAACATGTAGCTAAGGGGTATTAACCAATCAGATACTACTGAATATTCGAGCTTCCTGAAAATTGTCTATATAAAGTGTACTTATGCTGCAATAAATTGTCAACACTCTGATTACATTAATCGTTGCGTGTTGCCCAAGCTCCTGCCACAGTCCATATAGACATTTATCCTCTCTTTAGATACTGTATAGGCTTTTCAAGCTACCTGTCAGTTATCACCAAATTGTATCATGTCTGAGCTAGTCAAATTGCTGTTTTTTTCATTCATGCAAAAGTGGTATGCTGCTTTGAATGCCAGCTTTCACCTTATAGCATTGTTCTTTGTCTGAACATTGGTAAATGGACAGATGACATTAAACAAGCCTGAAGTGTTTATTATCAATTACCCATCAGATAAAAATGTGCCACTGAGCAGGAAAACATGGGGTAAATTTTCACATATTAGAGATACTATTAGAGAGAAAGAGGAAAGAGGCTGTGCCATATAATTCTGTTCTGTGTCATCTCAGGTTTATTTTGAGGCTGGGATATTTCACCATCCATTATTTTCATCTGTATTTCTTGTACTTTCGTAAGAACCTAGACATTGACCTTGTCTCAAACATCACCTGCATTCCATGGTGTGGCTCAGAGATGGGAAACTAAGCTTGTCTCGGGCACCATTTGCATTATGAGAGGCCTTAAGTGTAAACAAAGCAAATGACAAAGATGCTGACTATCGATACTGCATACTTAGGATTGTTTGGACCCCTTTGTTTGGAGTTGATAACCTCCATAGGAATGCGAAAAGATAACTCAAGGATGAGCTGACTCAGAGGATGGGGTCCAAATGTCCCTCAACATGAGGGACAATGACCACCTGGAGGACCCTTGAGCGAATCCCAGCTTCAGAACTGTGCAAAACCCCACTTAACTATGCCCATCATTATCATAGTAATGCTTCTGTATGTTTCATATGCAAATTTTGGATGACACCCTGAAAGGATATGAACATCAAAGTGCAGGACTCAGGTCAGAGGGAGAGCTCTCACCACCAACAATACCCTGGGGGAAGAGGACCAACAAGACCTTGCTGGACCCATGGGTGGCAATACTTCTCTTGTCTATCTCTTTCTCTCCTCTCCTCTCCTCTCCTCTCCTCTCCTCTCCTCTCCTCTCCTCTCCTCTCCTCTCCTCTCCTCTC
>JAOEHY010046246.1:12610-24718 GCA_025447955.1 Psilopsiagon aurifrons
CCTCTCCTCTCCTCTCCTCTCCTCTCCTCTCCTCTCCTCTCTTTTCCAGTGAATATTGGCTAGATCTCAGTAAAAACACATGACATGGGACTTGCTGATCCAGTTAATCACTGTTGAGAATATTATTAACCACATGCGTTCTATTTTGTATTAATAACTGACCAAACTGGTTGGTTGGTGCAATTCAGCATAAGGGTATTGTATCCTGAACTTGACTGTTGGTCCCAAGGGGAGGGAGGTTGTCCTAAATGATTCCTTTCAGGTTGCTGCAACCTCCTTGGTCATGCTTTCATACAGTGGAGCTAATAACTGCTGTGGTTCTTAAAGGAGTGTGAAAACAAAATTCAGCTGTAGTTTTTCTCAATTTTTATTGTGTGCTATTGAATTTAAAGCCATTCAGAGAAGTCCTTTTGCCAAAAAGCAAATTATGCTTTTGCACTTGAATTGTCATAACACCGTAGAGGTTGGCAGCTCCATGAGGGTGTGAAGGCACCCTAGAAAGGCAGGGCAGGGGTCTTGCATTCAGGTATCATCACAGCAGCCAGCCAGGGATCTGGGCTGAGGCTGGGCCAGCGACACTGTCCACTGGTAAGGGTCACATTCAGTGTTGCACACAGCCAGGCAGGATCACAGACTGGTGGCTCTGGGCTGGGTGAAATGGGTTCCTGGGCTATGATCAGGGGTGGGGAGGCCCTGCGGGATGCTGGGCTGGGGTGTAAGGTATACAGGTGCCCTCAGAACCATGACATGAATAGGATACCAGTCAGAAAAACAAATTCTCGTAACACTGAATATAACTATTTTGAAATGTAGTGACTTTGGGAGGATATTCATACTGAGGCGTTCATCCTTCCCACAGCTCAAATGTATTGTAGATTTGGACAAAATATTCTGCCAATATTATTTGCAGAAATTACTTGAAATGCTGTAGGACTTTTTTTGCCTAGCTCTTTCTGCTAGGAACACTTTTTCTAGGCGTTAATGCTACTATTAATGGTATTATAACCCCTAAGCAATTGCATAAATATAATATAAAGTCATCCATGTAATAAGAGCTCCTGGCTGTGTTCCTTTATCTTCTGATTATGTGTTTTAACCGTGAGGTTATTACATGTGGGTGGCTGTATACCCTGATGAAGCTGATACGCACCAAAATGTGGAAGATAATTGAGCTGCTGTTTAAAAAATTCATCAAGGACATGGTACATCTGGGTTACATATCATATGCCAGGAAGGGTTTAATTCTTTACACAACAGTGTCAACAGGAGTGATTGCCTAATGAAACAGCGTCTTGGCAAAGCAAACAAGTGTAAATGATGAATGTCATCAGCATTTCACACGACTCTAGCCTAGAGGGCAGCGGTCTACAGGGTTCACTGTCGCTCAGACTTTTCCATAGCCTCATTATACACATCCCGTCTGTAGACACTGGCCATGATCACTATGCAGCCAATTCAGTGACCTCACTGAACAGGCTCAATGATGCAACACAAAAAATGAATTAAAAATGAAAAATAAACTTAGGAATGCAGGTGATATGATCAAGCATAAGGATTTGCTTTGTGATCACTGTCGTAAGGTCATTCTTCTTTAAAACCTGACTGTAGTTGCTATGGATCAGGGAGGCTGTATCAGTTATAAATAATTGTACGTGAGTGCAGGTGTCCATGTCAAATGGAAGATCATGATTAACAAAGGTATTCTCTAAACATTTTGAGAGTATCTCTTTGAGGTGGATTGGATGCCGCAATGGCTATGTTAACAATCTATGTGAGATGTAGCATTGCTTACATTCTTTACTTCAGTCTTTAGTAGCAAGGCCAATTTTTCTCCAGGTATACAGCCCTCTTAGCTGGAAGACAGGGATGGGGACCAGAAGGAAGACCCCTTAGTCCAAGGGAAAATGGCTAGTGACTTAATACACACAAGTCTGTGGGACTGGATCTTCCCAAGCGTACCAAGGAAGCTGGCAAAAGTGCCCACTGAGCCACTTTCCATCATTTGTCTGCAGTACTGGGCAACTGGGCAGGTCCCAGCGGACTGAACATTAGCAAAATTGGCACCAATCTACAAGGGCTAAAAGCAGGATCAGGGGAACTACAGGCCTGTCAGTGTGAGCTCAGTGTTGGGAAAGGTTATGGAGCTGATCATCTTAAGCACAATCACATGGCATGTGCAGGACAGCCATGGGTTTATGAAAGGCAGGACATGCTTGACTAACTTAGTTTCCTTCTGTGACAAAGTGACCACTTGGTGGATGACAGAAAGGCTGCAGATGTTGTCTAACTAGGCTTTAGTAAAGCCTTTGACACACACATGTAAGAAGTGATGGGGAAGTGGAAACAGCCTTAAGCTGCACTAGGGGAGGTTTAGATTGGGTATTAGGAAAAATTTCTTCATGGAAAGGGTTGTAGAGCGTTGGAACAGACTGCCCTGGGAAGTGGTAGGTTCACCATACCTAGAGGTATTTAAAGGACATGCAGATTTCGCACTCAGAGACATGGTTTACTGGTGGATTTGGCAGTGTTATGTCAACATTTGGACTCAATAATCTTAGATGTCTATTCCAACCTAAAGAGATGTGTGATTCTGTATGATGGGGCATATCCACAACCTATAGAAAGAATTGAAATACGTGTAATTGTTTTCAGGATGTTTTTTGAATAAGAGCTTAATAAAGTGTTGCCGTTATACAACAGTTTAATGTGGAAGCTATTATAAATTTTCTTTTTTGGCAGTGTTTTGTCTTCTTGTGGGCAGATGAAGAAAGATTGAATCACAGAGAAGCAACTCTTGCCTTAGCCACCAGTGGTCACTGGTGCAGGTAGTCAGTGGGCAGTGGAAGCACCAAGTAAGTAGGCTGTGTATGATACTGGTTTAGTTGCATTCAGCTAATGATGTTGTCTGCTGAAATATTCAGACAGTCTGGCTGTGCCAAGATTTAAGGTAACTTGTAGGTCAGAGAGTGACTGAACTCAGATACTAAGGAATTATTAATCTGCAGCTTTTGTAATGAGAAAGCCAGGTTTTGGTCAGTTATCTGTTTCCTAGATTTTTTTGCAGTTTGTCTGTCCACATCAGAGATGGCTGTTATGTTTCAATGTACTGCCCAGGTTAGGTTTCAATTTTGTTGTTGCTGTTCATGGCAGCTGTTTTTATATAAATAGATGGCATTTAAAATCAGACATGCGTAATGCATCCTCCATAGATCTTCCTGTGCTCCTCCATGTTTCTCTGGTGGTAGACTCTGGAAAATGAGACACTGCTGTATTATGCAGCACATACAGCAGTGATGTCATTGCCCATTTGTGTCATTTTAAAGCTCTTCCCTTGCTTTGGAAAGTCAGTCCCCAGATTTCTGGAAGTTTTTCCTGCACGGTAATCAGACTGAAGGTCTGGACTGGGAAATGAAAGATGCAACTTACTTCAAGATCTTCTGGATAGCTAATGACACACATTGCAGAGCTGTATTTTGCATCATTTAATGTTTTATGCACCTGTGATATTAAAGAGTTCTAAGTAGTTAAAAAGTATCTGAAGATATTCTTTCCTCAAATATTTTGTCAGCTGCTTGGGCACTGTAGAGCACTGTAGAGCACTGCTAGATGACACCTCATTTTCCCTTGGAGAGGAGGCACCACCTCCTTGCATATAGAATCATAGAATAGTTAGGGTTGGAAAGGACTTTAATATCATCTAGTTCCAACCCCCCTGCCATGGGCAGGGACACCTTCCACTATATGTTTTAATTTGAACATGGCTAGCCTGCTTTTTTCTAGCTTTTGTTTGGTTTTGTGGTGAGCTTTTCCTGTTGAACAGACCCCATCCTAGAAGGAGTCATACCTGAACTGAAAATCTGTGAGAAGAGGGCAAAAGTGAAGACCTTCAAACCAGTTGGGGGCTAGAAACTGGCAGAAGTGAAGCTCCCTTGTCATTCAGCAAACAAACCTACTGCCATGCTCTCTTGTATGTATCCCTCATGATCCTAGATTGCTCTTGCTGTATTATTGGTGAACATTTCTGCCAAAGTATTGTCCAGGGAGGTGGTCATTAGATAACAACAATCCTCTGTCCAGCTTATTTGGCTACAATATCAAAAAAGCCCAAAAACCAAACAATAAAAGAATAATTACTTGTTTCTGAATAATTAAGTATAGGAGCTGTTTATAAAGCACGAGGCTGGGACACGACTGTTAACCTGAGCGTGCGAGTGGTGTTCAAAAAAAATCATATGGGAATCAAAAAATCATATATGAATTTAATTCTCCTGCGCTCATGACTGTTCTGCTGTGGTTCATCTGATACTTGAGCAACTTTGCATGGAGTATAAATCATTGCGGTGTTGGGGCTTCCCTTGAATTAGAGCAGTGATATAATTTAGAGTGCCAAGCATAGAGATGTAAATTCAATTTTCCCTTGTTCACAGGATGAAGCTCAGCTTGGTCAGAGAGGAAAATCATGCTCAGGCAGCCAGGAGGACTATTTGGGAACTGGCAGTCTTTGCAGCTAGAGCCATTCGGAAAGTTTCTATGACTGCTACTTAAGGATCTTTCTTCTAGAAGGACAAATATGTGAGAGCTTATTCACGGAAGATAATAAAATGCTGAGCAACTAGTACTTTTCTGAGTGCAGAAGTCTTGAGCAGGATCTGTAAACTGGCTGCTGTGTATTTTAGATAACCGCCAAGTTACTGAGTTTTTCCCTCTGCAGACTCCTTAGTGTCTTGAGGAATTACTAGCTGACCATCACATATCATACCTCAATTAACTCTGATCAGCTGAAGGATTTGAACTTCAAATCCTTGAACTTCATGAGCACCTCTGATACACTAAGTCATCCACAGCCAGCCATGTTAAAAATAGGTCTTGGAGAAGCCCTTTCAGAAGTGATTTACTAGATTACAGATGCAGTTTTCTGCCCTCACCCAATCAGATTCTCCCATGCCTGGTAGCTGGCATACTGTTGGTGCTCATGGGCACCGAATGTCTTACTCACAATTAACAAATCACTTCACTGATTTCTTTTTCCGATTTCCTTTTATTAATTCCCTCATCTTTCCCTTATCTTTCCCCCCCACACGCTTAGAACGTTCATACGTCTTACTGTTCATATTTCCAACAAGAGTTCCAGAGTTCTTTATGTCAGCAAACTGAGAAACCCAGCCTCTGGACACAATTCCTGGCACATCATCTAGAATGATTTTTTGATTTTTCTGGGAAATGTAGTCTTCTGAATGACTGGGCAGAATTTTAAAGATTCTCCTGGATTCGGGAGCTGACACACCCCTCGTTATACCCTGCAGTTATATCCCTCGTTATTCCCTGCAAGAATGCAGTTTGTTAACTTTAATCTGGCTGTACTCAAATGTCTTTGTTAAGATTCCAGAGAATTTTATTGACAATTTAATTCTTGTTTTCTTTTTTTGCCAGAAATTTAATGCTGCCTCAATACGTTCTAGAGAATGATAGAAGGCTCTTATTAGCTGAAATTTTGCACAACAGTTAATATTGATTTTCACTGATCTCAAACCCAATATTCTTTTTATCATTAACTGAATGCTCTTTTTACTGGTGATTCACTGCAAACAAAGATTGTCTGTATTTGCTATTGTAGTTAATTCTAGACCCACTGTCAGCATTTTGCCAGACTGTTTTGTCTGCTTTAGTTTGTTTAATGTATCTCTTAGATGAAGCAAATAAACTTTTGCTCTATTTTTCCAACTCATCAGTGTTCAATTCATTATAATATGTATTAATCAATAATGAATGTATTTGCATTTTGTCTTTTAATATAGGGAATTCTGGTTATAAAAACATAGAATTCATTTTCATTCTACTGTCTGCATATAAACAGAAAAAACTTAATTTACTTTCTGTCACACTGTTAGCAAGTGGGTTTAGATCTGATTGAGTGCTCTAGTTGCCACTGTTTCATACAATGCATAGGGAGCTTAGTATTCAGACACAGATACTCTGGGCATCAGTTAATGATTTAATTGACAATTACATCTACAACTAAGGGAATGTTCTTCCTGACAAACAACATAAGGAGACCATGAAGAAAGTAAGTTTTAGGAAGCAAGGAAAAATAGTGTGAAAATACGATTAGGTAGAGAAGAAAGCACTGAACCGTCAAGTGTGGTTTTTAACCATTAATGTTTACAAATAACATTGTAGTCTGGAACCAATATTTGATTCATCCAGGCTGATACATGGCCTAAGTACCTTCTGCCTGCTCTCTCTCTGAACAGTCACACTTTCACCCCCTTTTCTGGCTGCTGAAGAGCATTTGGCAGCACATGGGGATGTCAGCAGTCCCTTATGTATCAAACTTAGGTGGCATCTTCTATTCCCATGGAAATGTCAGTGTAATGGACATGCTTTGCTATGACACACATGAAAAGAAATTGTGTCCTATTGATCACGCCAGTGGTGTACTAAAAACTGGTATCACAAATCAGCTCCATCCAGATAAAAGGTATGTGAGAGCTGCTAATGAAACATATTTGTAATCTAACACAGATTATTCCAAGATTATTCTAAGAGAATTCATGGGAAAATTTCAATGAGCCATCCTTTAGCTCCATATTTAATTAGAATTCAAGGATCATCTACCCTGCTCACTGAATGTAACACTGTCATGCAGCTGTAGCTTTCTGATAAAAGCCTTTACACACAGCAAGAAATCAAAAAGTGGTATTTCTGGGTATAATAAAGGCTGACAAATGAGCAGGTGCAGCTACAAAAGGCACAACATGTATCTGAGCAAAGGTGTTGTCTACTGTGCATACCTAATGTTTATATCTTCAGAAACACTGAAGACTTTAAAATATGCTATTTTTACTGGCACTGGCTATGGAGCATACACTGGTGTGTGATTGTTGGGGATCACTCACAACTGGAGTTTCTTTTCACACCTCACTGGCTGCAGTGCAGGGCCTGTCAGGGTAGGTCTCCCATATTTTCATGAGAGATCATTGTCCCTCTTTCTCATGGAGTGAGAGATGCTCAGTGACAGACTGAACAGTTTGGTAACTTTGTGGTACATCATGTGTCTTACATCTGTCTCTGCTGTGGTTTCTAGACAAGGCCTTTTTAAAAGAAAAGTGCTATTCATCTTTTCAAAAAAATTGAGCAAGCCCTTGCCGTCTCATGCTGTATTCTCTAACCAATCATGGAAATGACAAAGACAACTCAGACACATCATTCCTGGCTGAAATGCTGATCTATGATGCAGACTTTGGTAGCAAGACTCAGTTACAAGAGTATGAAGTGTTAACATCGTTTGACTGGGCACTTCTTTTTTTCTTTTTCTTTTTTTTTTTTTTTCAATGTAGCTGATTGTCCAGTCAAAAAATATTACTGTAAGAAGTAGATTTCACAAAAATACAGTAAGTGGAATATTCATAGATACTGTTTTTCAAGGAAAGCATTAGCAAACAATGAAAGAACAGAAGTGCTGATTATGAAATGATGTAGAATATGAGAGACTAAAAGTCACCAATATAAGGTTCATTCTCCTAGAAGCAGAGAAAAATAAATTCTAAAGAACTCAGTTTGTGTATTTGTGAACAACCCAACCACAGGCTCATAAAAGTCAGTGAGACTGAACAGTCAGAACTCTGACCTTTCAAAATCAGAACACTGCCTTTTTATGAGATACATAAGAAAAGTAGACTCAAGGTATTAAGAGGTAGCTTCTAGCAGAAATCGAAGCCTTGACTGTGCTGAACTCATGATGTACCACAAAGTTACCAAACTGTTCTTAAAATAATTGTCTATAATGTGCAACAACTTATTTATAGGGCCTAAATAAATTATTATTTTAACAGTCACAATAACATAATTTGAAAAGAGTGGTAAAATTGGAAAACCATCTGCTAAAAAAATTTGAGAGCACCAAAAAATCAAATTATTTGGTCAGTGTTACCTAGGCAGCAGAGTATATCCTATAGGCTTTCTGTTAAATATATAGTTAAACTTAACCTTTTCACTTGACAATGAAGATAAGAATTGAAGCTTGGCTTTTGTATTTTCTTTCCAAGTACTCTCAATAAAACACTGGAGGAGCAGGAATTATAACTAGAATATCTTTATTTTCAAAAGCAGATTTTTAAAAATGTTTGTGGCTTTGTAGTAAGTGGTTTTTGGGTATTATCTCCCCTTCACCCCCTCATTGCTTCGTAGAAATATATTACAAACATAAGAAGAGATCTTCACAGTTAACCCATGAATTTGAGCTATCTATTAGTAGTCATAGAATCATAGAATCATAGAATAGTTAGGGTTGGAAAGGACCTTAAGATCATCTAGTTCCAGTCCCCCTGCTATGGGCAGGGGCACCTCACACTAAACCATGTCACTCAAGGCTATGTCCTACCTGGCCTCGAACACCTCCAGCAATGGAGCATTCACAACTTCCCTGGGCAACCCATTCCAGTGTTTCACCACCCTCACAGTAAAACAGAGTTTCTAGAGATGCTTAGTCAGAACTTTCAGAAAACCTTGACTAAGTAAGTGATCAGTTATAATTAAACCAGGTGTATTTCTTTGATGGGGAAAATAATACTTCTATATTTCCGAAAGGCAGACTACAGGAAAGAGAGTATGTATGTCTTATACTGTGACTAACCTACTCAGATCCTTTAAACTCTCAGGATGTTCAGAAAACCTATTTTTTTTTTTGTTTGAGTCACTTTGCATGTATGTATTAGGCATGGGTTAGTCCTCTGATGAATTGTTATTAACATTAGAACTCTTTGGAATGAATCGGAAATTTCCATGCATTGTCATCTTTTACAGTTCTCACTGAGCAGAGAAGAATCATTTGCAAAGTGTCTTTGAATAATACTAAGTTAAAAATAAACACAGAAATAAAGCATATTTTTTAAAGTTAATCAAAGGATGAAAAATTACTCGAATTCTCCATACAGAAAAAATTAATTCGAAGAGTACCTGGATTTTTTTGGGTGAGTTATGAGCCAGTTCACATAAAATGAGCACATAATAAAATGAAATACACTCCAAAGCAGTAAAAGCTGATAGCTATGCAGGTGATCCAACCTAAGTAACCTGAGGTGAGTAACCGAATTTCAATCCATTAGTATCTGTAAATGGTGAAACTGTTCCACAGATAAAGCTGTTTGGGGTGCACATGTACAGTCTGGCATATTACTAACACTATATAGGGCTCCATTGTATCTTAGATGTTTAGAGATTAAGAGCAGTTATATTTGTCTTCTGATAAGTACTGAGGGGTGTAACTTTGTGCAGTTGCCAATGTGTGTGTCAAAGGTTTAAAGAAACTGAGACACTGAACTTTGCTCATGGCTACTGCAGTTTCCCAGACTTGGAGTTGCAGTTTGGCAAGAGAATAACCGAGACACTGGCAGTTTTACAGAATACAAACGGAGTTCACGTGTACGCACATGGCAGTAAAGAATAACTCCAGAAATAATAATTTCCCTGTCTGATAAAAAGAGTTTTCTGTTAGATTTGATGCTTTGGAATTATATTTACTGCACTTACATTGCCAAATAAAATTGTCAGGGACCAAAACTGAGCACTGGATCACTAATAATCCCTATTACTTAGTAGCTAGAAAACAACAGTTATGGCTGTGCCAACCAGTGTTTGACTTATCTGTCCACTAAATTATGGCATCTAGTCAAGGCACAAGGTGTAGCATGCACCAAGTTCATGCTCAGTAGGCAGTATGAGATAGATACACTGCCCTCCAACACTGTCCCTGCATCTTCAGATACTCATGTCTTTCAGACCATACTCTTAAATATTCAGCAAGTACACCCACTTTCCAGCTGTTATGAAAACACCACTCTGAAAAGCTACAGAACAACCCTCATTCTTTCAGGCACTCTGAACTGAAAATAATAGCAATAATACCTCAGGATACCACATACGGCTTCAAAGAACCATATGAACTGGCATGTGCCTCCTATGGTAGGGTCAGGATATAGTTGTTTTTTTGGTCATATCCTGATCATATGTGCTCAGATTTCTTTGAGTTTTGCAGTTGGTAACTTCTCTGACGCTTGCATTTTTGCAACAGAGTGCTGAGGGGTCACTTCTGCAATATGTGGTTCTACTGCTGTGCTAGAGTCACTACAGTTGACTAAGAAGGATTCCCTTACCTAGGCCCCAGCGGAGCATTGTAATAGTCCAGAGCATTTAATGCACAGAAGTAAACAAATAAAAATAGTGGAGTATTAACAATATTCACACTGGCTGCTTTAAGTATAGTATCTGACTTCAATGCAACTTGTGGCACCTGACTTTAGGAACCTACTTTTACTACATCTTGCCAGAGAAGCGATGAACTTCTATATTGTGATCTGGATAAGCTATGTTAAAAACCTGAATTTGAGCAGATTTAGCTTAAAGAACATATTTGCAAGCATGTTTGCTAAGACTGGAATGAAATTCTTCACCTAGAAGTCAAAAATGGTAAGACATTAACTGGAAAAAGCCTATATACTTCTCATTTTCTTAATAGTCATAGATTTGGAAAGAGAATTCAGTGGGATGTGTCTGTGCTTGTCAGTTGTAGTCTGTCAATTATTATTTGGAATTTAATTCTTCTGTCAACCTAAGTGTCTCTCACTTTGTAAGGCTTGCCCTGCACTGCTTATGGCACATGTTCTCATATTGCCATATAGGTCCCTGAATCTAAAGGCACATTTGATGGTGATGATTCCAAGAATCCAGATGGTGGAGAATGGAATAGCTATGGAGAATGGTTCTTTATTGTATCTGCTAGACAACTGGAAGTTATATAAGGCATCTTTTCCAGGAGTTCACTGTAACATTCCTCTTTCCATGTAGGCTTGGCCTTCTGGCTCCTTGCTCTCCATACAACATCGTGTGTTGAGTGTGCATGTGACTACTGTTTTGCAACTTCTTCTCTACAAGTAAAAATTGACAAAATTGTTTGCATTCTTATAGAAAACACTTTCCAAAAAAGATTAAATTGAGAAAGAGGGAAAAAAATTATGAAGTAAAAAATTATGAAGATTGCACTGTAAGAAATTTTAAGGCTAGCACGAAGCCCAGTACAAACAGATAAAGATATTTGGTTGATTCTTTTTAGACACGTTTAGTACTATGTGTAATTTCCCCTGGTAAGATTTTAATTAAAGATTCTTTACATATGGGCATAGTCTAGCAACTGAAGAGCAACTGTGAAGGATGAAATAAAGTATCTGGAAAGAAACAAAAATTCTGTAGCCATTTTCTTACCATAGTACTTATAAAGTGTGCAGTATCAGCAATATGGGTTCATAAAGCAGAAGAATATGCATGTTTCCAGGTGCAATATGTTTAAGAAATCAAGGAATGTAGTTAGCACGACCTTCTAAATTATAAGCCCCATTTTCAAGAAGGGGAAAATGGGTGAGCTGGGGAACTACAGAGCAGTCAGCCTCACCTCTGTGCCTGGCAAAATCTTGGAGCAGATTCTCCTGGAAAGCATGCTGAGGCACATGAAAAACAACAAGGTGCTTGGTGACAGCCAGCATGGCTTCACTAAAGGGAAATCCTGCCTGACCAATTTGGCAGCCTTCAGTGATGGGGCTATGGAACTGATGAACAGGGATAGAGCAGTTGATGTCGTCTACCTGGACTTGTGAAAAGTGTTTAACACTTCTCATATGACATCCTTATCTCTAAATTGGAGAGACATCAATTCGATAGGAGGACCACTCAGTGGATGAAGAACTGGCTGGATGGCCGCATGCATTGATGTCCAGCTGGAGACCAGTTGTGTGCGGCATCCCTCAGGGAGGGGCGTTGGGGCCGGTCTTGTTTAATGTCTTTACTGGTGACATGGACAGTGGGATTGAGTGCACTCTCAGCAAATTTGCCGATGACACCAAGCTGGGTGGTTCGGTCGATACGCTGGAGGGAAGGATTGCCATCCAGAGGGACCTTGACATGCTTGTGAGGTGGGCTGATGTCAACCTGATGAAATTTAACCATGCCAAGTGCAAGGTCCTCCACCTGGGTGGGAGCAATTCCAGGCACAGCTACAGGTTGGGCAGAGAAGAGATTCAGAGCAGCCCTGCGGAGAAGGACTTGGGGGTGTTGGTCAGT
>JAOEHY010046248.1:0-23267 GCA_025447955.1 Psilopsiagon aurifrons
TCATTATTATTACTAGTAGTAGCAATAGTGGTTTGTGTTATACCTTAGTTATTAAACTGTTCTTATCTCAACCTGTGGGAGTTGTATTCTTTCCATTCTCTTTCCCATCCCTCCAGGAGCAAGGGGGAAGAAAAAGGGGGAAGTGAGTGAACAAACTGCATGGCTGATTTATGGCCTAAACCACTACATATAGTTACAAAGAAACTGAGCAGTTTAGGTTCCTTTCCGTTCTTTCTATTCTGCTGGCAAGTGCCTCATGTAAAATGATACTGTCTGCTTTACACTGCTGCTCAACGGCCCAAACCTTATCTGCAGTGTACAAGGTTTCATGACTGTATTAAGCTGAGCTACTGCAATTCCTACCATTTACCAATAGCCATAGGTCCTTCTCCATCCAGAGTGGAATCTGCTCATGCATACAGCATAAAACCACTCATAATTTGATGGGTTAGTTTTCAGCAAAACCAGCAAGCTTATCCAGTCCACCACAGACTCCAACAACTCCTCAGTTTAACTATCAAAGGAAAGAAATATCTCATAGGGAATGACCACCAAGGATGAACTGGGAGAAAAACCACTTTTTTGGTGACAGAGTACTCCAAATGCAGTTCAAGCCAATAGCAAAACTGGAGATCTGAATCTGCGTTTATCCATTTCTTTAACTTTCACCACAGTATTATCTCTGTAGATTTCTCACCCTCTTTGTAACCATAGCTTTGATGCTTACTGGGTGGTTATAGGACTCCACACTTTAATACATGCACCTTTACTCTTAAGGTCTCTAAGACGAGCAATTAACAGGTTGCATAGAAGTATGTAGAATGAGAATGGTAAAACCAAAGGGGCAAAAGCCAAAACGCACTTTTCACGTTCTCCTTCTGTATTCATCTCAATACTTTGTGATTTAAATCTGCAGTGAAATAAAGGTATTCTTTGATTGGATCTTCTTGAATACAGTTTGCCTGTATTTCTGTCAATCTGTCAGGACAAAAAAAATGCTTTTTATTCCAATACTTTCACCAGTCTTAACCCCAAACTTTCCATCCACGTTTGTCCATGGTGTTAATTCACTCTATCTAAGAAAAGAAGGCTCCTCTTCTCTGTATCTGCAGCAGCTTTAGAGATGTAAAAGTGTG
Organism: Psilopsiagon aurifrons; assembly: GCA_025447955.1. Taxonomy (NCBI): domain Eukaryota; kingdom Metazoa; phylum Chordata; class Aves; order Psittaciformes; family Psittacidae; genus Psilopsiagon; species Psilopsiagon aurifrons. The sequence continues at coordinate 1,137 of JAOEHY010046248.1, forward strand.
TGGATAAGAGTAAATGCAGATTAAGGAAGCTCGGTACAAATTTAGGCATAGAGCTTTACCTCTTCCTGCTACTCAAGTGGAAACATTAAACAAATGAATTTTCCCATTCTTATTTTTTATACAAATTAATTAGTTCTCTTACATTTATTTGCTGCAATACAGGTGCACACATATTTGATAATGTGTCTATTACAGAATTTCATTCACTTCCGTAGAAGTCCTTTAATTTCTTCTTTCCACACTAATTGTAATAAGATATTTAAATCTTGTGAGCCATCTGTAATTTTGCCATTGGATTTCATCTCTGAAGCAAGAAATTCCAGTTCCTTTGCCTTGTTAACAGAACCTACCAATTTCTATAAACTGAAAAAATTGCTAGATTGACAATTACAGAATTGCCAATATAAGAGTCAGTTGCTGGCTGCTCCATCACTAGTTTTCCCACCTACATAATGAAGGACATTCTACACAGCTCTGCAATTTCTTATTAGAATATGGACTAAAATCCACACACATGTTGAAAAACTTCAATTTTGCACTAGTTGTTCACCACAGCTACTTGCTGATATATACTCCAGCACTTTTTCCATTTCATTGGTATAATGCACTATAATGCTATGACATTGTTTACATATGCTTCAGAGCACCATTAACACTATTCTCAATGGTGCAGTGAAACTAATCCCTTCTTCAATTTGAGCTATCAGCTCTGGTGCCAATAAGCACTCGCAACATGAGTATAGCAATTAGAAAATAGTGCCAGCACATTTGTATTAGGCGGGTAATTTTCTGTTCATTTAAATAAATTGTATATTTAGCATAAGGTGAAACTTCATTAGCAATTCAGCATTTTCTGACAACTGATTTGAGGGACATCTGACCTGAAATAGTTCCACTGTCTGTTTTAAAGAACAGGTAAGTCCATAATTGCAGATACATCTTTGTTATGAATAAGTATTACAGAAACCTAAAATATCCAAGGAAAAAAAACCATTGAGAGGTAAAGTCATTATTGGAGTGAGCATTCTCTTCACATTCTAAATCAGAACTCCTTTTTAAGAGAAACAAGCCATTGATAAAACTCATCTCCAATTTTGTCTCTATCAATCTGTGCTTGAATATACAAAATACATTAAAATGAGTTAACATTTTTTTTATTTTTAAAAGACATACTATGGAGGCAGAGCATGGTGGAAAGACTCCTACCCCTAGAATCTGAGAACATTGGACAGACACTGTGTGTAGCTTCTTGTTCACAGAATTGTGATTGAAATGCAGCTGTGTAAGAGCAACTAACAGAATACTTCTATCATAACCTGTAATCTAAATTATGGATGCATGAAATCTGTACATAAAGAGGTAATTAATTGCTCAGACTAATGGAGAAAAACTTGATTATCAATTTTGCACATGTAAAACAGACCACCAGGTATACTACAGAACAGATGGATAAGTAGAAGCCACAGAGATGTCTTGCAGTTGGTAAAATTAAGGGGGTTTCTCCATGAAGTCTTCTGGAATCAAACATTCTCCTAGACTTAAACCTTGAATCAAACATTTCTCCTGGCCCAGAGGAAGCACTTTGTGTAAAATGAGATGAAAGGGCTGTGTAAAGAAATATCATATTACAAGGACAAAGGAAGCATGTTTTCATCCTTACAGAGAGTGAATCTAACTAACAAGTAGAGAGTGCCTAAACAAGGGTATCTAGGTCATTTGAGACTCTCTAGGGTGTCCTAAATATCTGCATGAGGCTGACGTATATTACACAGAACTAGAGCTTATTTACATGGTTTGGGGCCAAGAGGATACTCTTAAGTACTCAAAAAGCACTAGATGCCTGTGTTTCAATATCTGAATCCCTCTCCAGATTTCCTTTCCTCTGTGTTACAAGGTAGGTCCCTGCACACCAGACTCTTTCAGCTGGCTACTTCTGAGCTTTCTAAAATGCATTCTGTATCATCAGCTCCCAAATCCTACCCGTCAGGTAAGCAAAAGATAGTAATAGCACCTTTTGTGTAATTTGTCTCTCTTTTTCAAATGCTCTGTAAGCAATGAAAAGCCTAAAACTCTGTAGAAGTCCTACAATAGATCAACCAAAGAAACACTCACAAAAGTCCTCCAAACCTCTCTACTAACCAGTAATGAAACTGTGGCTGCCATTAACAATTATTTACTGCACAAAGAGGAAAATGTACATACAGAAAATTTTGTTAGGCTGGGTTTTAATGATACTTCTCATTTGAAGACAACACCTTCCACAATTTCATACACCAAAATCTGCATATATAAAAGATAGCAAACTGTCATCCTATCCTATCCTATCCTATCCTATCCTATCCTATCCTATCCTATCCTATCCTATCCTATCCTATCCTATCCTACCCTACCCATGCAGTGATAATACGGGGTTCAGAAACAGTCCAATGAGCAGAGGTTACCTACATTGAGATTAAAGACACCGTGTGGTCCTGATAAGTCTCACAGAGAAACCCTCTAAGGTTTAGCCCAAAGCAGCACTACTGTGTGTGATCTAGAATCTTCCCCTGGCATTGCAGTGCATTGAATGACTGTGCTAGCTCTGACTGCTGCTAAATCACAGCACTCAGCACCATGCTCCTTCATGAAGCTGGGTAAACCACCAGCTTCCATGTTTTCCCACAGAGTAGGAGAAGACTTTGAGACTCACTGCATGAAGCACAGGATCACTCTCTGTGCCATTTTACAAGGAAAAAAAAAAAACACACAACAAAAAGTGAAAAAGTGATATCTGCCCTGTGCCAATGCAAACCCTAATGCGGTGTGCTTTCTGTATTCAGGAATTTTCTGTAATTTTACACTGTGGAAATGAATATGTCCCCAGTGATTTATCCTAACAGTAGTTCTAAAAAATAACAGTGCCTACAGCAAATTGACAAAGGTAAGAAATGAACATTTTCAATCAAAAGAAAACTTTTAATTGCCTAAGTTTAGCTAAAAGTACTTCAAATTTCTATCACCACTTTTAGGAATAAACTGAAAATAAGCTTATCTGCTTTCTGGTTTTGCTCTGCCCTTCAGGCACTGTCTCTCTGTTATCTCAGTGATTTACGGTGAAAGATGGACACGCCATCTGAAAAGTCAAAATATTGAATTAAGTTGACCAAATATCGAACCTAATGCAACAGTCTGCAAGACGTTCATTAGTTTACCGCAACACAGAAAACAGACACTGAATTAACGCAAAGATTTCCTAAATAAACTACAATGTCTACCCGATTTTAGATCACATTAGTTACCTAAATATCTTTTGGTTACCTTGGTTGTTTGCCTGCAAACACTTTCTGATTTTCTGAAGCGAGGACTGACTCAGTCATTTTATATATAAACAAAAAAGAATATTTTGGCTTCCCTAGAGCTCTACTGCTTGCTTCTGGTGCTATTCATTGTGAAATAACAGTAGTTTCACTGAAATGATGGGAATAGGTAGAAATAAACAAACTAAAAGAACTATAATTTGCATTCTCATTTAAGAGGTGAAACATCTTAATTGGGGCATACTTTAGCTCAGTCCACTTTTTTTGTTCAAAATGATACAGTAATTCCTTCTGAGTAAAGTTAACTTCAACAATACCATAATTTAGTAAGCGATGCTGCTTCCGTTTCAATAAATTTCTCCTGTTGGTTTGATCATGCCATGATTTCAGCTTGTTCACAGGCCTTACAGTGAAAGGCCTGTTCTGTTTGTACCATCTGCTCTAATGAACAGGAGTTGAAAGAGGTCATGTCCAGATTCCCTTCCTTGCTGCACCCTCGGATTAAGAAATAAAGATAGCATGACCTTAGGAAATACCTTTGTATAAGAGCGAATTATTGCTTGAAAGTTCTTTAGAACAAAGAGGTTTGTTTTCTACAACTTGCATTTTCTGTTCACAGATGCCTGAACATGTTCACATTTCTCATGCTTTAAAATGCAGTACTAAATAGTGTACTATATACAGTTCAGATTCACACACTGGTCTTAATGGTTCATTTCATTAAGAAAATTCTTTGGAAAATAAGAGGTGAAATTGTCAAGAGTCATGTGCAGGCCAATGGTTTACTTGCATGCCTCTGAACTGTCTCCTGCTATTTGTTAAGCACTTTGCACAGTAGGGTCCAGGTTCCGGTCAGGACCATATTAATAGGCCCGCAGACATAGAGCACAAGTACATTTTGCTTTCCATTCTCACACATTATTTATTACTTATGTCTAAGCAAGTTTATAGTGCTGGATCAGATACTGGAATTGGTATTAGTGTCTGGTTGTATCACGGGTTGTGCAGAAAGGATTGTGAATTGTGTCTGATTGAGACGACTTTATAAGGCCAAACTGTATATTAGAGCAGTGACACTGGTCTAATACTTATGGACAAATAAGTTGACCTCTTCCTTTTTGATGTTTATACATAAAAATAACATTTAAGTTAGCTATGTCTCTAGTTTCTCCTCCACTGGTTTTCCAAGCACCACATAGTCCTTACTGCTCTTCAGAGCCATGGGACAAGTAACTAAGTAGAGTGACGGCAGCAAAAGAAAGAACAACAATGGAAAAGATAGTTAAATATTTAAAAGTACCTTTAAACCAAGGAGAAATTTATCACAGATCAATAATGAAAGTCACATTTGGTCTTAAGAGACAAATTTACTTTCCAGTTTTGTATAAATTTTTCTGTACAAAATTATGCTTCTTATGCTTTGAAAGAGAAATACTTATCTTTATAGACAAGAATATGTCTCTGGAGAATTTTGAAAGAGTTTAAATAATTATCTACTAGAATCCTCTTCCACTTTGACATGCTATATTCTTTGACATGCAAAATGTCTGTCATCCGTTATCATCACAGGAACTGTATAGATACATAAAGGGCCAAATTCTAGGATTTCTATTCATGCTATTGAACACTGACTCACTGATCCACCAATGCACATTTCTGCAGTGAGGGAACAAGAGGCTGTGCTATAAATTCAGTGGGAAGTTTCCAGGAGTGCCTATAAGTGCTGTCTTCTGGCATTTTTAACTTGTGGTTTAACAAAGAATGTGTAAAATAAGACAATGCCTTCAGATATTTAATTTGACCAAACTAAGAATCTCTGAGAACATGAGACACATTCCTGTAGTAGTTGGTAGCCACTATGGAGTGAAAAAATTCTCAAGCTTGCACTTGTAAAATGATGTACTTATCAACCTAAGAGTGCATAGATCTACTGAAGAGATATACATAGGGTGTTTGTCTTCGACGATTCACATAAAATATTCAATAATAAATAAATTAGTAGTTGTCTTAAGCATCACCCTTGTTTTTTCTCTTTGTGAATTTGGAGGGGATTTGGCTTATAAATCTTGTAAAAGCTGAAATTAATACAAACCTTTATATAAAAAACTTTTTCTCTGCAATAAGAGTTCAATTTACAACTACTGGTTTTTACTGTGTAAATGTTTTCAGAGCATTCTGTATTAACAAGGAAGCAAGATATGGTCAATGCAGTGGTAGTAGGGTTGTCAACGATTTGCACTGACAGAAATTAGAAAGCACAGAAATTTGGCACGGTTCAGAGGTTTGATTTTACAAGTACCATGTATCTAACTGGAAATGGCTGGAACTAGTAAGTTGTGCTGTCTGAATTAATTGTTCGATACGTAGCTTTGTCTCTAGCTCTTATATGTAGCATGCACTGTGTCAAGGCATATCCAAACACTAAGGCAACTCTGGGAAGTGCAAAAGGCAACATCAGTTTTGAAAGAATAATATATTATAGCGCATACCATTGTACTTGAGTTGTGTAAAGCCTTACAAGCAAAATGAGAACAGAAGGGGAAAAAAATAATCTTTAATACTAGAAATTGTATGTCAGTAGACATTCCTATGAAAACTGATTCTGAAAGTTATGTGAAGATGACACTTACAGCACATACAACACTTTTATGAATTTGTAAAAACACAGGAAGTTGCAAAGAAATGGAAAAAACCCCATAATAAGACTATGGCAGGAAGAAATTGAGAACAAATTCCATATTTTATTTAATGAGTTATTTGCTTCAATTTTGTGATATCATAGGTCATTCTAAAAAAAAAAAAAACAAACAAACAAAACACATATTTATAGATTGGGTATTCCTGTGTTCATGTGTGTGCATAAATAGGAGAATATATGCATATGCGCATAAATAAATTCTGGCAAGGGGTAAATCCAATAAACCTTTTAAAAAGCAACGCAAAGAATTAACAATCAAGTAATAGTTCTTCCAGATTTTGAAAAACCCTCTCTCTTTCTCTGCAGCTGCCTTCATGAGCTAAGACATGATAGACTGGAAAAGGTGGGACATAGGGAAACAGATTAAGTGAAAAGAAGTGTCAGAATTAATTGCATGAGACAAAAAAAAAAAAAGGCAGATTAGAAATAAGAAAGAGTTTAAGAGGAGATACAAAAACAAAGAGAAAAATATGAGAAAGAAATTTCCTCCTTTCTCTTCCCTGTTTTCCTTTCCTTCCTTTATCTTCCCTTTCTTTTCCTATCATTACGTAGTGTTGCTCTATTTTAAGCAGAAATCTTCAAATAACTGAATTTGTAATTTTTTCAATTTCCAGAATCTGTCTGTCACTAGACCATGTCAAAGATCACTGCTAGACACAGATCAAGCCATTCTATTTTTCTGTATTATACTAAATTAATGGAATGGCATGATTGCAAATGTTTTCCAGAATATTCTGTAGTGGGTTTGTTTGTTTAATATTTAAATAACAATCCAATTATATAAAGACTGTAACTTCTAGGTTTCATTTATTCCAAAAAATGTGACTTTAACAATTCCTAAAAATCTTTCTGTTGTCTAAGTGCGTAATCCGGGATACTTATCCAGGACTTGTCTGGTTTCAAAATTATGGCTCTAACGTTGTAGCACAAATACTCTGCATACTGATAATTTCAAATATACTGGAAATTAATACGCATTTTACTAATATAAAGAAAATTGGTACAGATAGGGAAAGGTATGCCAAAAAGAGAGAGAGGGGAAATATAATCAAATTCAGCTGTTCAAAAAGTTACTAAGGCTCTGACAAATCACAGAACTGTATTAAAAATTTCAAGAGTCCAATAGTTATTATTTTTTATTTGCTTTCTAATTCCTGGAGTATTTAAGGTGGTTTATAAGATTTTACTCTCCATCTCTGTCCTCTTAGTAACTTTTCTTTCTTCTATTTAATTGCTATCTCTATTGACAAGGCTTGCATCTCTCCACATGCTGGACTTTTTAATTAAATATCAATGTTTTGAAACATAGTCTGCAGCACTGTAAACACTAGACACACTCCTGGGGAGGTTTTTAGGTAGACTTTCTATCTGAGGCAATACTGGGAAAATGAACACAGACGCTGAGGGGCCTGCTTCTGTCCAGGTAAGCAAGTCAAGCTTGCTTAAGCACTATAAGTAAGAATTAAGAGGAGCCTGTAATTCCTCTCTCAAAATAGGCTCTTTTATAAGAATAAACACGAAGTTCTAGGTGAGCCTGATAAGAAGGAAAAACTATTTCTACCTACAGTGTAAACAGAAATTTCTTTAGAGTTTTGAAATACTTTTGTAAAGGGAAACAATGCCCAGTCTTTCATTTTTCTTAGACATTGAGATTTTTCCTCCTATACTTTCATGTAGTATTATCCGTCTTATAAAATTTGGCATTCCTGAAACCCTGAAGAATTTCTGCTAGGGAACCACCTACCAGAGTATCTGATGCAGCAAGCAATTTTATACTTACTATGATCATCAAGCTCAAAATTAAAAAAAAAAATAAAATAATAAAAAATAAAGCATTTTTCCATGGAAAAGGAACAAGGGATTTGGAACATGAGAAAAGGATCTTTTCCAAGATGATACAAACCATTGGACTATAGAAAGCATGTGCAGAAGACAGTCATAGATATGATCTAGAGGCAAGGGCTGAATGTTTACCATTTGTGCTTCTCATTTCCTCTGGTCTCCCTAAAAATCAAAAAAATTAGAGGCGCTCCAACATCTTCTGACACATCTCAGGATTTGGATGATGTAGGGACATAGTGCAGGAGAGTCCAGGTCATATAACTATAAGTGGAAGTAAAATGTGACATTTAAAATCCAGTGTAAACCTAGCTTAGATCAATTTAAGAGTTTATGGCTTCTTCAAAGCCCTAAAGATGCACCATCATGGTAACCAAGGAACCCATTTTCTCAATGTGAGATGTAAAAATAATTCTCAAAAGTAATATTTAAAAATTCTCCCAAATTCATTTTTCATATTATTTAACTGCAACAAAAATAAGTTTACCAATATTTACTTGAGAAAAATTAAATAACTTGCTTGTGGATTACAGTTCATGAATAATACATCCTCCCAAACTGATTCCAATACGCATTCATCCCAGGGAATAAAAAGTGCTCTTGTTCATATTCCGTATACCTGCATTTTATATGTTGATTTCACTATTTAGTACTACTCGTAGTCTCAGGAAAAGCAGCCTGCTTCATTGAAGAGTTTTTTTCCTTCTTCAAGATCTTTAATAGACTTTGGTTCCCATGCAAATAGATCTGTAAAGAATTTTGGCTGATAATAATAAATAAAACTTTGCAATATCAGTTTACCATCACTACTTTATTTCTTTTGGAAATATTTTTTTTTTTTTCTATTCTCTTTAAACAAACAGAGACAAGCTGTCTGCTTTGGAAATCCTTTTATTGACCCTGGCTACATATGATATCCATAAACATCTATTTCTAGTGCACCAGAATCATGTCTTTGTGTTTTACAAATAAATATGCCTATCTTAAGGTCAGCAGGCATATGATCCTATCACAAAATATTGGTATTATTTACTAGACCATGAATTTTGAATTGATTACCTTTCTTTTCCTGAATCCAAGTGTTCAAATTAAACTACAATGCACAATTAAAATTTTAATGTGAAATCAGCATTATTCATGTGTAGATTTACAAAAAGGAGAAAGATCACTTAGAGCAACGCAACAACAGTTATTTCAAGTGAATAGTTAGTTCAGAATAAAAATTAGTGCAATAAAAATTACTTATTTGTGATGAAAGAATCTGCTTACTTCAGAGCAAGGCTTTCTTTGGATAATGGGAAAAAAAGAAATATATTTTTTACGTTTCTGCTTAAAATTACTTATAATCTAGTAATCATTTCAAGAACTGAGATATTATTTTTCAAACTTGAACATTCCACTCTATCATCATTCGCAGCATAGCAAAATATATTCTATTGTTAAAAAACTCATAGGTATCATTAAAATAATTATTATGAGTTATATCTGCTAATGGTAGGACTGGCCAAATGCTATTCAACATTGACAGTTTCCTACTTCAAATTAAGCTAGAGCAAATTAGGTTTTAGACCTAGTCTCCACATCACTAACACTTAATTGGGAAAGAGACAAAGCTCCCAAAGATGCTGCATTTAGCATATACTCACATCTGAAGATCTGAGTAACATCTCATATAATGTATAAGTATGTATTCATTTAACACCTGATTGTCTCTGCTGGACAGCTACTTCATATCCATAATCAAACAATCAGATATAAGCATTGCTTAAATATGATTATGTACTTGAACAGTAGCATAAATTACATTGAACTACTAAATTTGAGATTGCCAATACATTATACATGTATGCATACACATATAAATATACATGTATACATGTAAAAACATACTACATATGCCATAAGTGACAGATAAAGGTGTGAAAAGAAGGAATCAAGATTGCCTAATCTACTTGAGATTTAGATGGTCTTGGTGCCATGGAGTCGAAGACAAGACTGAGGTGATGAAGAGCCAGGTTATCACAAGGACTTCTATGAACCTACACACACTATGGAATGACTGTGAAAAAAATGCTGCTAAGCAGAAATGTGATGCTTGCTAGCTGAATCTCCTGAAGGCATAAAATAACATTCACTGTCCCTACTTTACTATTTTTCTTTAACATTATATGTAGTACCTCTGCAAGGGGGACTTCCTACAAAACAGGGATACAAGCCTATGATGTATCTGCAGTATTGCATGCCTGTTCCACTGTGGGATTTGATACTCAGTTGATTTCTTTTTCAAAAGATACAAGCAAAAAAGACGGCACACTCAGGAAATATATTGTCTTTCTCAAATTTGTTACCTGTATAAAATTACATACTTCCTATTAGTGCATGGCAGAGACACCTGGAGGAACAATAATGGGGTGCAAAACCACTGAAATAACTAAAAAAGGTAAAATGTTTTATGATCCTGGAAGTAAGAAACCAGCTGAAAGGAAGGAAGCAGAATGAGAAGAGTGTTTTCTTCCACAAAAATGAAACAGCTGTGACAAACAGCTGCAGCACAAGTTAGTGTTGATTCAGAGAGATGTCAGAGAGATTCAGATCTTCTTCAGAGAGATGTCAACCAAAGCCTGTAAGTCCAGGATCAATCCAGCAATGAAAGGCTAACTGAGCATTCTGTCTGAATGAAGGCAAAACTGATTTCAGGAGACAGAAGGAAAACTTTGTTCCAAATTAAGTTGTTTTCTTAAGTTGTTCTTTCTTGTCTTTTCTTCTGAGGACATGAAGAAGAATAGTTATGCCTCTTATTTTTATTTTTACTGTTTTTTAAAAAGCAGCCTGTTTTGAGACAGAGAAGTTCCAATGAAGTTTAAATTCAGCAAGAAAGAAGAGCCTGAAAACCTAAGAAGTGTATAACCAAACAGATATGTAAAGCGTTTTTTTCTTTCTGATTAATACTTATGGACACAACTAAGGAAAATGTTTGTTTAAATATCTGGTCCCTTTAGCTTTACTCTTGTAATAAACATTGCAGTCAGTAAAACCAGAGAAGAATAAATTGGCTATTCTTCATATTAAGGAAGAAAACAAGTGAAAAGAAAAAAAAAAAAAAAGACATAACATGAAACTTATGCAAGCTAAAAGACTCAAAAAATTACAAATGAGATTTCTAAAACAACTTGTCAAATCTTTATCTTCTGAGATAAACCTTCAGCCTCTTCCTACTGGAACCATTCATTTGCAAGGGCTTGTTAGTGATGTCTTCCATTTCAGGAAGACGTGAAAACTAATGCAGTTTGTATCATGGAACAGACCATCTGCTGTGAAAAGTTCCCATATCAAGAGAACAGAGGGACTAGTTCCCAATTAATTAGCTATTTTAGGAGAATTGGATATACTCTTTCCAAGCTGGTTACAGTTGATAAGACAATCATCTGTCTGTCAAGCTGTATCATTTTTCCTGCTAGTCTAGCTAGAGTACTGAAGAAAAGTCAGAGATGTTTGTTTGTCTTTGTTCCCCCTTCTCCTCCCCTGACCAAATGAAAGACATACCAGGAACTGAATCATTGAACACAGTCTCAGCCTTTTTTATCCAAAGTTGTTTTGTTCTCTTGTCTGTGGTAAATACATAAATGTCCCAATGAAGGCATATCAAGGACAAAGGGTATTATAGGAGTAGATTTCAGATGTTATTTTTAGCAAGATTTTCTAATGCAGAGCTATTAATAGCAACTCATTGCACAAGAGGTGAATGAACAATACAGATGTCTCAGTCTCCACTGAAGGAGCTATTCTTTGCCTGAAGAAAAGCCCTGTTTGTACAAGGCACCATTTACAAGTCTATTGTGTTTTTTATAGCTATGAAATAATGTTGGTTTTATCTCTTTCAGCTGAGCTGAGCTGCTGGCTTCCGTTTGGCAGCTTCACAAACAATCTGTGTGCACCAAGCCACGCTAAGCAGGCGCCCAGAGTGGGTGACAGGAAAGATTGCACACCAAGACAGGGAGACAGTGTGGTTTCCTCATAAAACCAAACTTTGAAGTCCAGGGACGTAGAGGAGTCTAGCTATAAGGCAGCAGTGATTTTAAAAGCCCAAGAGAGTTTCGCAAAGAGTAGCAAACACAATGAGTTTTTAGCTCAATGCACTAAAAGGCTATGAAAGGTAATGTGAGCATTTAAGACATGAGTATATCAGTAGACCTACTCCCATTATTTGTTTCCTCGTTTTGTAAAAAATTGAGAAGTTTGACACTTTATAATCCTTACAATTTGAAAGTAATCGTCAAACTGAGAATGTGGGAATATATAAAGAAAAGTGTAGTTTCCTTACACAGTGCATGATGAAACAGCTTGCTATTAAGCATTCTGGAAGCTATGTCTAAAAAAGACCAATCAGTAATTACAGTGGGAGCTACAACCATTTCCATAATAGAGTCGTAAAATCACTTCCATGCTACTGGTTAAGAAGGCTGGCTTTGCCTCTATGGAATGATCTGCTCTAAATCCCCGAAAAACTCATTTACATGAGTCTTGGATTCACTAATTACTTAACAGCTCAGAACTCTACCAGAAAATATTTTCTAGTCTTTGAGATATTTTTCCTTATCTTGCTTTTTTTGTCTTCACTTCCAAAAGGTCCCATTTGCCAAAAGGAAGGTGGTTTTGTAACCTAAATTCCATTTTCCTTACTGTTTGTCCATACTTTTACATGTTTCATAACTTTATTTAGTGAGATAAAACATAGTCACAACTTGATTGGCTTAAAAGTTGCATTGAAAGTATCTGGCAGGAACACACACAATTTTATTACCTGAAAAGAATTTTTCATTGCAAAACTGAGTTTTGGAAAGTAGTTGTGTTTTTTTCTGGGCAGGGGGCTTTCATCCTACTTTCATAAATTTCACCTCTAAAATAAGTTAATGGCCAGGAAAACATTAATTATTTTTACTGATGTTTATAATGATCTTTGAATAAATAGTCGGGGAGTTTATTTGAGATGGGTCAACATAAGCCTAATCTTAAAATCCAGTGTTATGGAATGAGTACTCTTTATTTGCATGAAGAAAAACATTTGAATACTTGGAAACAGGGAACAGGTTTTTATTTTCTGCTTTTCTAGTTCCAGTCAATAAGATCAGAACAAAAGTATTATCTTCAAAAACGTGACAGTACACAACTTACACATCCATAAATCTGTCACGTAAGAGGAAGGGGCAGGACAGGCAGAATACAGAGTTTCTGAAGAACTTAAGATTTGTGAAGAGAAAACAAAACTTTATGACCTTTTCTTTGATCCAAAAATATTTGACTATTGTATACTGGAGGAACTACTGATGAAAAAATAATTAGGCTAATATTTGCTGGGAATTGCATCTAAAATTGTGAGTTTGTCTTGACATTTAGTAACAGACAAAAAAAAAAATTCTAATTTTTTGAAGGAATTGAATCACCACAAATTATTCATGCACCTTTAGAAAAACAATGGCATACCACCAACTAGATTTTCAGCTTTGAATGAAGCATGCAAATTAACATTCAGATTAATGAATTGAGAATGCATGAATAGTGAATGTTTTTGACCCTTAACCGGGATGAGAAATCTGCATCATCTCTAATTCATCATTCAGTTCATATCTTCAGCAGCAAGAAGTAACATGACAGTGTAAGGCCATTGACAAATACATTTTTTGAATCATGTAAAACCCCACCTCAGTGTACCTTCCTTATTTGACAGTTTTATAGATTTGTTTTTGGGATCATGGATCAAGTTGCCAGCATCCTCTGTAATGATCCCTGTTAAAACCTCCCTTCTGCTTTGCCCCAAACTGTACTTGACAAAAAATGCTCATTATTATGGAAATTATCTATTTTTCTATTGATTTGATGTTTAAGATCCTGTTGATCTTCAGATTTAAACAGACACTTCACAACAGTAAGGTGGATTTGTTACTATACTACATTTCAGACAAATGTAAAGTAGATAAAGCAGTTTTTGTTTTGCTTTGATTTTGTTAGATTAGCTTGTACATGATAAGGTATTTAAAAGATTTCATGGTTGCTAGAAAATGACTTTTATAATGTACTTTATTATGTACAGTTAAACTCATTTCTTGTGATGGAGATTTTGGAATCAACAACAGCACTACACAAATTGTTTTTAGTATATTATAAATAATTCTGTCTTAGTGAACATTTGCTTTCTGAAAGCTGCAGTGGAAATTAGTCCTTATTCAACCATACTACAGGCCAAGTCTGGTACAAACAGCTGCAAGGGATGCCCTCACAATTACCCTGCCACCAACTTGAAGTCTAATTTGGAAAAACTAACCTCTACATGAGCATTTTAGATGCTGCATTAACAAAACCTGGCTCTTTGCTAAGAACAAGCTGACATTCATACCGATTTGGATGACCTGTCTGAAGCTTGCAGATTTTCTAATACACATCCTGGATACTCTCAGACTCTTTCAATTTTAGCCATAGGCTGTCAGTTGGGATCATAAATAGGTGCACAACACTAAACATAAATGTAAAATATACACATACTGATAATAAAGTCATGCTTTACCTTGCAAAATGTTTAGAGTGTGATTTCAAATGCAAGTTTATTTTTAATTTCAGTCATCATCTTCAGTTCTTCTGAACATCTATACGCATTTATAAGGTTGATTTTATATACAGAGATGCTTTTTTCTATCTGGTCGCTGAAGACTAGAAAATAGATTTCCTGACTTTTTTTTTTCACTTTGCCAGGCCTATTGAGCCATGCCATGTAAGAAATTACTAGTGCCTGTAAGTATATGACACCTTATCAGTAAGGAATGCAATGATGTCTGTGGTGCATGATGTGAAATTATTTTAAGCTCAGAAGGACCTCCAGGAAAGGGTTAGAAGGTGGTATTCCAAGAAATAAATCATAGGTGTCTATAGGGATTTTTTTTTGTTTTAAAGGAAAGATTAATTACAGACTAATATGTGACAGAAAGATGAACTATAGGTGGGCTTGTGTAGTGGTTCAAGCAGGGGCCTTAGAGTTGAGACTTCTGACTCTTCCTCTTACTGAATATGTGTCTTTGAGCAATTCAAACTGCCACCTTTTTTTATCCATCAGATGCACCCTGTACTTATGATTTTAAAGTACCACAGTTTACTTGTATTTTCAGCAAGTCAATAAAAAAGATATTTCTTTTTTCCTTATCTATATGGTTAAAAAGAGACTTCATTAAATTACTGAAAGTATTTTATACAATCAATTTTTATGTTCTATTGTGTGAAATAATCATCTTCTAAAAGCACTGAGAAACAAAATGCTGATACAAACTTAGATTAGCCACGTCCAGAAAAAAAGCACTGAATAAATTCAGAGAAGGTCTAATAAAATAAAGATTAAGTGGAGATTCTCCCACTGATTCCAAATGATAAGTGATGAAGCTCTAAATCAACCAGAAGTATATCAGGTACATATGAAATAGAAGGAATAATATCTACATTTTATATAATAAAAGCACCTTGCAATAAAGTGAGATAAAAAGTGATTTTCACATGACCTCTGCACTTGCATTTTGAATTTGTGGAACTGGGAGGAATTTAAAGAAATGAAAAATTAAGAGAAAATTAAATGGCTGAAGCGATGATATAGATCAGATTTATAGACATGTAAAGAATTTACAGTGAAGAGGTTTTCTCTTATGTGCAACTAGTTGGAAGAATAAGTTTTCAAGTTAAGTGCATTGACAATAAAATATAAATCCATAGCTGGGGATACAGACACAAGATTAGGGATTAATTAAACAGATTTCAATACTGTTGTCCTAGAAGTTATTCGACCTCAATGAACTGTAAGAAACTCTTCCACAATTCAGTTGCACTTACTGACTGCATTGAAGCAGCTTACTTTTGTTTTGAGAAATTACTAGCATACCTGAAACAGAGCTTGATATATTATCCATTGCTTTATGGAGGGCATTATGCAAGCACTACCTTCACATATTCAAAATGCATTTACTGCTGTGTTTGATTTATTAGGCATCTGTTCTGGGGTAGCTTCAAACAGATGATATAAAAGGTAAAAACTTGTGCATATCTTACAATTTGCATACAACAAAACAATATAGTATGCCATAAATAGGAACCTGTAATAACCAATCTTCAGTAACACAGTGTTTATTCAGGTCCAAAAATTTCCAAAAATGCAAATGTCTTTGTTTATGACATGCTACATTATTGTGTATATATTTTTGTATGGTATACTGTAAATTGTATTTTATACCTCTAAAGTAAAGATGGCAAGCTTGAATCCTGCATCAGATAATAAATAGCATCCACCCTTTGCCTCATCTTTATTTACTAAATGGGCAGCCCTATGTGCTGTTATATACATTAGTTATCTCAAAGCAATAGAAATGTGGGTGACTTGATAGCAAGGCCTGTGCATGAAACAGCTGCAGTACCCTGACGATTGTAAATGGGAAAGTACTCCTACAGTGATTAGAGCATCCATGAGCATCCCAAATTGTAAAGAACCATAATCCATAGTGACATATCTTGCATTAGGAAATATATTAGGAATATGAAATACATGAATTATAGTAGTAGCTTTCTGTAGTCTAGCTTATGACATGGACTGAAGCTCAGCTATTTCCAACTTTTCCCAGCCCAATCACTCTCAAGTACTTCAATGTTTTTTTCCATAGTGATGTAGAACTAAAGACACTGCCACCTATGCCTTCTCACTTAAGCTCGTGATTATGTCAGCAAAGCCTTCTAAAGCCAGATCCAGCAATTCTCTGCCTGCCCTGTTGGCCAGATGTTGCATATTTTTGTCAGTGTGGCACCAACCCCAAGCTAATAAACTTTGCCACTCAGCAGAGATTAAAATTTTGAGCGCTTTGGCAGAGCAACAACTGCAATGTGACTTCCAGGTTAGATCTGGCTCACAGATTATTGATTTAAAGACCAGGGAGAGAAAGCAGATTCACTGCAATCAGGTTTTGCCATGCAAGCTAGTTATCTATTATGCCTAAAAGGAATGAAGAGAAAAAGAAACCTCCAGAATGCTTGCGAACTAACACGTAACAGATATGTGTTCTAACTGTTGATAGGTAACCCTGTAAGCTGCTTCTGTTTTTCAGTGACAATAGGAGTCTGAACAACTACCACTAAGTAGATATTTACCTTTTTGAATTCTAATGCTGGTTTGCTAGAGGTAAGTTGTGCACTCTGGTTTGAAATCTGATAGTCCCATAAAATTTACTAGGGCTTTGTTTAAATTCAGCTTCCTAAATGAAAGAGCAGAATTCCACAAATCTTTTCTCAGCCACTGCAGAAAGTAAAATTTCACCAGGACAACTCCTTAAATGTTTCTGTCAAATTTCAAGATTAGATGGCTTGCTCTCTGTTCTTCGTTGATTATAATGACTCCATATTCATCAATGCTAGATGACTAGATTTATAAAGACCTGTATTGTAGCACCTAAAGTTATGTGATACGAATCTCACTTTTGGACCAAATACTGCTTCATTTATTTTCTATGAAAATCTTAGCTTGACAGGATTTCCAGAATTTATCTACTGTATAATAAGTTCTAAATATTCACAGCATGCATAGAAAATTCCATTTAAAAGCACATCTAGAGAATGGCATCCCATGTTTCATAAGGTAAAATTAGTAATCCTCAGTCTGACCTGTCTTGGCTATATGCAGCCTTTCTATTTTCCTAAATATCAGGCTTAAAGTGACTTAATTAACATTATTTCCCTCTCTTTAGCTGATATTATTACAGTGAAGAAAAAAAATTAAAATTAATAATATACAGGGAATGAGAATACATGTGAGAAAGGGTGTGAGTCTTTCAGGTCAGTGACAGGAGCAGTGATCTAGTAAGTGTAAATTCTGTTCCCTTTTGAACACTGCCCATGCATTTACCACACAAACTATGTGACAATGCTCAAGAAGAGAAGAAACCAAGATCTTCAATTTTGTGATCTAGTCCTTCAGCTGCCAGAGAGATGTTTAAGTTTTCGAGAAGACAGGATGGTGCAAAAAAGTATTTAAGTGAGCTGATCATCCAAATTTAAGCGTGTAACACAAATGCTTACGATGAGAGGATAGAGAACTGAACCCAATGTTACACAGATATCCTGCTGAATGCTGCAGGCATGCCTCACCAGAGATGTGAGACAAAGGTTGAACAGTTGCTCTGCTAAGTATATTGGTCTCAGAAGATCCCACTTGACTTCACTGTCTGCATGTATTGCACTGGAAACACAGAAGAGAAACCTAGTTTATGAGTTCTGATGAGTCACCATGGATTTCTCCTTTTGGACCATGTACTTATTTGCATCATATTCTCCTTTGACAGCTCTGGTAATTTAAAAAATTATATAATGAAAGCAAACTCAGGTTTGCTTCTCTTTGAAAAATGTGCACACTACCTGAGGGAAATGTGCACATGGAAGGGCGCTTTAGAGCAAATAAGAGAGATTTTCTGTATTTGAAATTTAATCTACCAACACTACCAAGAATTACTTTTCAGCATTACAGATGATGAATTTTCCATTTCATAAAACATTTTGGGTTCTGGACTCTCACAAAGTTGTCTGCCACACACCTCTTACCTCAGTTATTAAATAAAAGGTTTTCAATTATAAAACACAATTTCTTGAGCAGAAGTTTTGGAACAAGTTCCATATATACAGCTGGCCATTCCATGATTTTCACTCAAGGGTGGCCAAAGCAGCTGTAAGTCAACTCAGAGACTTTTCTTAGCCACCACCTCAGTTAACCATATTCTATGAATGCAAAGAGGATCCTAGACTCCAGCAATCTCCTTCTGGTGTCTGCCTTCTTTGATCTGACATCTATCACTATCCTTCCAAGTTGTCTCTTAAAATCAGGGGACTGTAGTTCTTACATTCCCTTTCTTTGGCTAAGCCACCTGTGAGGAGGCTAAGTGAACATTTTGAGAATCTCCTTCAGTAGGGGTCAAAGAGACTAACAAGTCTTTTTGCCAGCAACTCTATAAAAATAACTGATTAGAAAATATAAAGGAGAATTTCAAAAGCATGCATCTGCAATTAAAAAATCACAACTCTATTTTAAACAGAACAGAGGATAATGCACATTATAGCTAAGACACCAGAAAGCAACAAAGAAAACCAACAAAGAAAAGAATTCCATGCTTTTTTGACATTAGTGTCTCATTTTTCTAGGGTGTTATAATAAACAAGCAAGTATCGGTGGAGCTGTTAAAACACAGTAAATCTCCAGTCACTTCAGGGTATACAGTAACAGGGGAGAAAAAGTGTATAATTTTACCATTTTCCTTTCTAAATCTAATGCTCTCTAATCTGAACTTTGTTCCAGAAAGTAAAGTTCTTTTGACAGTAAGTGATGCAGAGGTGCAGCAGGTTATGCCAACAGCTTCAGAGATCTATTTTAAACCTGAAGAGACAGGAACAATTAAATTTTTCTCTCCAGACCATTTTAATGACAGAAAACAAGCCCGTCTGCTTCCGGAAGGATAATGATTCTCACTCAAGGAAACTTCAGGCTCCCCAATTTTATCCTTTACAAACTCTGAAAAACAGGAAAAAGGAATTCATTTCCTGATATGCTAGCAATTTATGTGAATTCACAATCATGCACCAATGACTGGCTCATTCGGCAAGCATTGTTTTCAGGGTTGAGAGCTGCTGGTTTGATAAAAGCAGTAAGGACATGAAAGGCAAATGCCACTTCACACCAGCTGATCAAACTTTTCTCTTTCTTTTCTTATGTTTTCCTTCTACTGATGAGAGACCAAGCTACATTTTGGAAGTGTTTTGGTAGTATTATCTGGCAACACTGAAGTGCAATTAATGCATTTTGCCCCAAGCTACTGTGATTGCTACAGCTCTTCCAAAAGCTGTACGCAATTTCCAGGCAGTTTTGAAATCATTAAATTGATGTTTTGAGACATATGAACATACAAGATACACTTCAATGAGAAATGAGGCATTGCTATTTGGTAAGAGTCACAAAGAGATTCGAGTGACAAACCCTACTCATATTAGGGCTATTAGACTTTCCATTCTTGCTCATCACCAGTTTAATAGGATTTAATTTTTTTTTTTCAGATCTGTGTTTTGCATCAGAAATTCACTTGCACCTTTCCCTCCCTTTCCAAAGTATGATTTTTCCAAATAAATGTAGATACTTTTGTGACTTAATGGACTCTCATATCTGCAGAAAACACTTAGCAAATTTATATGCAGATGAGTATAGGTAGGCAGTTCCAGATTCCTACAAACTAGGTCTGACCTGATATGACTTCCCTCCCCAGGGGTTTGATGCAGTTCAATCCCATAATACCTCCTTTAAAGTTAATATACCAGCTCTGGCAAAAGCTGTGTAATGATCTCATGAACTGGAGCCTTTGGTCTCTTACAGCCAGCTATGAATATCAAATCGGAAGTTCTTGGTGCCTTTACAGAGTCTTTTGGTCCCTATTGAGAGACATTTTATTTACTCTTACATGTGGATAAAGAAAGCTGATCATTTTCCCTGGATAATTTTCATGGCAAGTCACTTACTATAGCCCAATTACGTATGGCCTTTGCCTGTGGAATGTCTATAGGGGAATCCTGTAGAGTATCCTGTGGCTAAAGGCACAGCAGCAGACTCAGGCAATTGTCCTAAAGCTGTGACAGCAGGAAAATAAATAATTTAATAAAAAAGTCCAGTATCCTGCAAAACATCTGGTAAACTATCTTTTGATTTGTTTAACAGGATATATTTAGTAAATATGCAACTACTCCTCTTTTTCCTACATCCACTTTAGTATAGGGAAAAGGTCTTATTGACATCAAGGCATGTTGAAACAAGCCATGTTACACATCAATGATGACAAACCCTACTGTGTGCAAGAAGGATACATATAAGGAAAACAGTGTATATACCAAAGCCTGCATCCTGCACTGCAAAACAACATTCTCATTTCTGGCTCTCCATTCTGCCAAGCTATAAATAGATTTTTGTGAAGAAATCTGCACTGCTTGAGTAACACTTCCAGATAAAATAAAAACTATAATAAGCAAAAGAATTACATGCAGTTAATTAATCTAGTACCAGAGTATTTTTACATATTGCAATTTTGTAGCTGCACAAATGGGAATTTATAAGTAGCCCTGTAAAAAAGCTCATTTAAAATTTAAAAAAAAAGTCACTTACTCTCATACTTGTGTAGATAAAAGTAAAGTAAGGCAGGGCACAGATCTGAGAAAACCTGAATGGTTCAGAGAAGGCGCTGCTGTATGTTTGAAAAGTCAGTTGCTTTTGAAATATGTCAGTGACAATGGGATTGTCAGAATTCTTTATCATTTCATTTTAGAAGAAATGTTACTCCGCTACACTTATTAATCATCACTGTACATAGCAACAGCCAAATACTAGACAGTGGGAAAATTTCACCAACATGTCAAGTTTACTGGGGACAAGGCTTTTCAAATCTGATATTTCAAATTGCCTTTCTTTTTCATCTAGACAAAGCTAAGAAAAATGCCACCCAAACCCAAAAATAATACACAAAATAATAAGTGTCTTCTGGATATTAAAATCTCAACTGTTTATTAAATATTCTTAAATATTATATTTCTTAGCAAGTAGTTGAAAATCTCATGTATTCGTTCAAAGACTTTATTATCTCTGAAGTTATACTTTCAGCACTTTAAATCCCAGTGGTTCACTGGGAAGGTTGAGCATATAGAAAAAAAAGCACTTCACAATTGCATAATGTGGTTAGTTCTTCCAATTTTGACTCTTTATTATTAGTATTATTTACTTTATTTGTAAAGTATCTTGGAAATTTTAAAATTTGCCACATATTTCTATGAACAGCTATAGTACAGTACTGCTCCTTACTAATGTGGAAGGAGGTCTCAAAGTGGTAGCACTCCATGGAACAGAAAGTTTTTTCTCACATGGAAAGATTTTTCCAGACTGGTATGTTTGATACATGTATTCCAAATAAAGGTGCTTTAAAGTATACAATGCATTAAAAAAAAAAAATAATGCAAATGAAGGAACAGATCAAAGTAAAAGGAGTTAGCATTTATGGTCAGGTATGCCCTTGGTACGTTGCCTTTCTCTTACATGGACACAACTGGCATCCTTAAGTGGCCACTTTCCCAGCATATATAAAGGTTTAGTATGTTATGTGTGTATCTAAATTAGTGGGCTTGGAAAGGCAGGTCTGGCCCTCACTGGACCAGTTAAAAACTTATATATTTTTTTTAACTTTAGGTTTTTAAACTAGTGTTTCTTATATA
>JAOEHY010046250.1:0-10191 GCA_025447955.1 Psilopsiagon aurifrons
TAAAAGCTGTGAATCACTTGTAAGATGAACTACTACAAAGAAGAGCTAAGCATCAGCCCCAAAACGGCTTGAATAGAAGAAAAGGTGTGTGTCAGGCCACACAGCAGTGGATACAGGATGAAAAAAAAAGCAAGTACAAGGAAAGATAAAGTGAATTGAGAGTAGTCCTGGCAGTGCAGGAAAGTAAACACAAGGCATTAGCAGGTGGGGCTGAACGGCATGTCTTGGCCTCATGTTTTACTCCTTCAGCTCATTCAGTTACTAATCACAGGCCTCCCCTGCTGCACAAAATGCGTTAGTATCTCCTGACTGGTCTCCAGCTGCTGGGCTCAAAGAGGGCCCGTGGCTCACTTCCAGCACAGGTCTTGGGGCATCTCTCATAGGAGGAAAAACCTGTGCTTAGAAAAAGAATCCTACCCAATCCATCATGTTTTTTCAACTCCGAGAAGGAATAATGGACCAAAAAGTTTGGAACTTCCTGACTTTTCCATTTTGATCAACATCAAAGCACTTGATGTTCAGCTCAGCCACTGCAAAGCCCAAGTTCCTTACACCTGCAGATTCTGGGGAGGTTGTGTAAATACGAACACCTGAAGAGTCCTGTTGTACAAAGCCAAGGCCTCACTCAGGTAGATGGCTCCATCATCCTCTATTCGGTTTGCATTGAGATTTAGGATTTGCAGGGTTTGGTTCCATTTTAGTAGTTTTCCCAGAAATTTTACACCATCACTGGTTATTTTATTACTGAAAGAGAGAGATGCACACATTTTTCTTACAAAGGTGCTAAGAAAATGAGTTTCTAATGCTAGTCAGGGCTGTGGCACTTAATAACTCTTACCACGCAAGATCAAGGTATCTCAGGCTGGAGTTTTCATACAAAACCTCACACAGCCGCTCCACACCAAAGTTTTTCATATCATGCTTGCACAAGTGTAGTTCCACAAGAGAAGAGTTATTTTTCAACATTAGCGCTAGATGAACTGTGGTCTCTTCCTGAGAACACACACTGAGTATTATTAAGCTGTACTTTAGGAAAAAATACAGTCTTGTTCCAGTAAAAGGGAGACTCACAACTACCAGAAAGACTTCATAGAATCATAGAATGGTTTGTGTTGAAGGTACCTTAGAGCAGTTCCATCCCCCCTGCCACGGGCAGGGACACCTTCTACTACAACATGTTTCTCCAAGCCTCATCCAACCTGGCCTTGAACACAGCCAGAGATTGGGCAGCCACAGCTTCTCTGGGCAACCTGTGCCAGTGTCTCACCACCCTCATAGTGAAGAGCTTCTTCTGAATATCTATATCTCCCCTCTGTCAGTTTAAAGCCAGCCCAAATTGTCATATTTCTACATGCCTTATAAAAAGCCCCTCTCCAGATTTCTTTGTAGGCCCCCTTTAGAAACTGGAAGGCTGCTCTAAGGTCTTCCCTGAAATTTCTATTCTTTGAACAAGCCCAACTCTCTCAGCCTGTCAGTTTGGTCATCAGTAGTGTTCTGTTGCTGTGTACTGTATTAAAAATAGCTGGGAAACAACATATTAGGATTATACTGAAATAAATAAAATACCAGAAAGATATATGCACATTGATTCGGAGAAAACCCCAGGAACAAACTCGCCAACAAAGTTTTCCAGTTGAGAAGCAGGTACTCTTCATCGCGGCGCAGGGAGGCATGGGGGACATACTCCTAACGGGTGTCCCCGTATTGCCACACAGGCCATCCTTGTATAGTCTCTTGGGCATACGTGAGGCTACACATGAATTACATCATTTTCCAGAAAGTTTCCCGCATACATACAAAATGCAATGGTGGTCTTTGAGAGTCGTTTACTTCTTCCAACAATCTTCAAGACCGCTGGCAGTCTTTGAAGCACCAGCTTAATTAACATAACACAGGAATTATGCTGTCCCTCTACTTATCAGATAGCTAAATTGCTCCCATCCTGGACTTCTGCTAGTCTGGGATACTCCCCAGTAGATGTTTACACCAACTTAATGGGTTCATTAACATAGCAATCATCCTGTACCTCCACCCATCAGCCAGTTTAACTGTGCCCATCCCCAGGTCCTGTTTTTCTATTTTATTCTTCTTACACTTTTTGTACTAAGGTCCTAAAGACCTAAAACTACCTTCAAGCACCCCCATTACGAAGCCATAAGACTTAACCTTACTTGGAACTGATTACATTTTGTGCTTTTGTGCCTCCTCCTTTCAACATCCATAGCACTATGCACATCCCTGCAGACACCAAAAGTATCAGTGTTTGAATCATTATGTCTAATTGGTTTTCCTTCCAGTCATTGCTCTTAAACTGAATGTTTGAGTCAGCCCTCACTAACATTAAAACTATTTTGTTATGATGCTAATCTGTTATTTCATCGAAAGAAACAGGATTGCTACAAGAAAAAAATACCTTCTGTCATTGTAAGACTAAGTTCATTTTGAAGTAGTTGTGTTTTGGTAAGAAAATAATGAGTGAATACTTAGAGCCAAAAATGAGGGAACAACCTAGAGGTCTCAGAAAACGAGAGTTGAAGGTAGGAACAGTGGCTAAGAGAATCTCATAGGTACAGACCGTGCCCTTACCGGTCTATATTTTCAATAGCAGTGCTTTAAATTGACTTCTAAAACTGGGGTTAGGTAGATCAAGCCCTGTCTTAGTAGAGAAGAAACAACTAAAATCTGCTTAAACTGGGGGAATTTAGGAAGATCTGGCCTTCACAACAGTTTATTTTCATTATCCTGCCAGCAAGAAAATGCTGCCCATAGCACAGACACCCGAGAATTGCTGCCAGTCTGGTGAAATCACCACTACAAGCAGCTTTACAGCCAAGACTTCAGCAGGACAAGCAAGCCCCACAGCTCTGTGCATCTGTACTTGTAGATTCTCTTTTCAGTGCTTGATTGTTCCGGAAGGACTGTGTCTTCCTTTTGGCTAACAAATGCATAGTAGGTTTTACACTGATGAGGTGCATTCGTTAAATTTGTGCTTCAAGTTCACAAAGTAGAACAGCCACACATTCCAGTGATCATGGCATATCGTTAAAGTATGCCTTTCTTCTTTAAGCTGCGGCTGTTGCACTGCTGAGATAAACAGCAGTCTTTTGTTCTTCCTCCCATTTCCTGCTGAACGCCATTTCTCCCCATTTGCTGAACTATGCATGAAACTCTCCACTCTGTAACAGTAGAAAGAACACTTGGCTCTCCAATATCAATCCCTTTCCATTAGCTCATGATTTAGCACAAGTGTATGCACCAAGAAAGCAATTTTTTAACAATTAACCTTCTAGTTAAACTGGGGCAGCCTGTGATTGCACAAAACTTGGCACAGAAAGAGAAAAAGAGTATTTCTGCAACAATTTACTTCACTTTGTAAGGAAACAGAGAGCCATGCAGTTCAGCTGCACATAAAAGCATCAATACTGACTTCACTATGCTTCCTTCTGAGCTAAAACTACAGTCTGCTTACATACCTCTTGGCTGAACAGTAAAGGACGATTTAGGTTTATTGCTTTGACTGATTTGTTCAGATTCAAGGCTGATGCTGTTGCTATTAAACACTGCACACCCTGGAAATAAAAATAAACTTTTTAGAGAAAACCTATTTGATGTATAAATCAAACTAACAAATTATCGCAACTTCCTAGAATTGATTGTCAGAAGATCAAAAGCATCAAATGGGCTCAGATTAGAAATACTGTTATTTCTGCCTCCATGCACTCTGGAGAGATACAAATGCAGTTGGCAAGTGCTTACAGACACACAATGTATTTTCTGATAATACCGGTGCCAGCTCCCTATGGAATAATAGAGTGGAATTAGTCTAAGTAGTACAAATGACTAGGAAATTTGTCAACTCAGAAAAATAAAAAGCAAGAATAATGCATCTCAAAGATACTCGTCCATTTAACTGATCCTCCATTTTGCTTTTCTTAATTTATGAAGCAAAACCAGCTTCTGTGTTTTCCCTGAAGTCTATGGTAAAAGTCTTAGCTAACATTTATCTACTAGGTAATTTCACACTAAATGTGAATAATGTGGTACAAAGAATACAGTCTAGAATACAGGCCAATTTGGATTTTTTTTTATTTCCTTCTAGTTTGCTCACTAATTCATATTTGTGCTACTTTCCAGTTAGGTTGGTCTGCACCCAAAGCCACTTCATTCTAAACCAACTCTCTATTAACTCCCTACCAAGCATAAACACCTTAAGCTTTCAAATAAATCCTACACTTGGCTACAATTCCCTTGTTTATGTATTCATAACACCCTGCACACTTCCTGAGGTATTCCCCCTTCTAGTTTAGGAGCAAATTCTGTAATTTCAGGAAATGAATATAGGTTTTTAAAAGCTATCCACAGGCTCTTTACTGGCTACAGTAGGAACCACCCTGTTCAGTCCATGGAGCCATTCCTATCTTCCCAACTGTCCCTGCTCACCGACTCCAGTAGACACCATGTTATCTAGGATCAAATCGGGTTCATTTTGAGCAGCCTTTCTGCTCAATTCAGCACTGTTGTGCTTATGTCCTTCAGGGACTGAAGCCCGATGGCAGCAACAGAGCTATGAGACCGGGCTACTTTCAGGCATACTGCATACTACAGAAGGAAAAGAGCCTCCAGGGAAAAAGAAGTCCGTCCTTCAACATGACTTACATAGGACTTGGACAGCACAACAGAAATGAACAGCAAAAACAAATCTCAGAAAATGTGAAAGCCAAGAAGTTGAATTCCCAGGGACATAGTGGCTCATACGTGCCATCAGTTGTATGCAACATGCTTTTCCAAGTACACACTGCAATATTATATACAGCTACCACAAAATGTAAAATCAATGTCAACAGATGGCATTTCCTCATAATTAAGCAGTGCAGAACCTTTGGAATATCCTTGAAAGACTTAGGTCATTGCTGATAATTTTACTGGGTTACTCACTATATCACAGTCTCCAAGATCCAACTTCTCCAAGGTTGAATTAATTTGTAGCATTGAAGCAAAGAACATCCCACCTTTCTCTCCTATTTTGTTCCCAGTCATTCTCATATGCAGAAGAGTTGCATGCCCCTAAAAAAAAAAAAAAAAAAGCAAAAACAGGGGACAGAAAAAAAATCAATGCCTTTGAAACAGCCTGAGAAACAACACTGTCCTTTCCCCAGTGAATCTGCTGGTTGTCACACAAAGACAAAACAACCCTCCAGAAGAATCGTGTTTAAGTGATAACACTGACTAAGCGTTGGCTCAGGCTTTCCTCAGTGGAATGAAATGCATGAGAGTCTGGAAGCAAAACTTGAGTATTTGAAAACTTTTGTTTCTCCCAGGTTGACAAATCTCACACTCACAAAAATAATACTGTCTAAATAAATCTGCCTGAATTGGCATCTGAAATGTAAATTATATCAAAACTGATTTAAATCTAGTAAGTGTTTTTAGCAAGAACGTAATTTGCTTTATTTTTCATGGTCTTTTGAAGCACATGGCTAGTCGAAGCTCAGTGAAGCCAGTCACATTCAGTAGGACTACTTAGTAGAGTCAAACTAACGTATAAGTCTTTGCAGGACTGGAGATGTCACTGGCATTATAAAGTTCTGATCAGAGGTCTAGAAAAGTCAGCATCTTTCTCCTCACCCTCCACAGAATTTCAATGGATATAAACCAGCTACTCAACTGGTAAAGCCCAAAATGAAACTCAGAGTAGCTTTGTATTTTTATTTCCTTTATAATCACTTATTAACAGAGATTATGGTTGAGGAAGAGATTACAAACCAAGTAGTTCTATGAACACCAGAACTAATGAAACCCAGATTCATACAGGTTTGATGTCTTCCACATGTCCCCAGCACATCTTCACCTGATGCAGTATCTCACTATAGCATCTCTTTCCCTCTCCCTCCCTCAGTAACAGTGTACTTTCACCCCCTGCCCAGCCCAGTGGCAGCAGGAACCTATGCAGCCCATGGGTCCTGCCACCTGCCTGCTCAGCAAACTGAGCAACTGCTGCTGGGGCTGCACAAAGAGCTTTAGCAGCTGTTTGCAAGCCTGGTATGATCTACTTTACAATCTTAGTGCTTTGGTGGCCTGTCAAATTTAGCTGAAATCGGTTCAAAGACTGTGAAGGAGGAAGAAAGAGCTCACTTGAGTCTCATTTCACAAACACAAGAAATCATGCACACAAGCCTCATTTCCTTGGGAAGCCAAATTAGAAATAACAAACTTGGTTTTATGATGCTGCTGCAAGGCAAAGTTTTGAAAACATGTCTGAGACATCTTGAATCCAGACAAATGTTGACATCAAGGTACAAGTAAACATAATGCAATTCTTTTCTTTTAAAGGAAGAAACTGATGGTACTGTATATCCCATAGCAGAGCATTTTTCACTCAGAAAAATCCAGCCTTGACAGCTGTGATAATTAAGTGTTAATGGCAGCACAGTGTAAATCTCTCTTCTGTGAAACCTGATTTCTGAAGTTTGCCTTGAGAAAACAAGCAGTCCCCGTGATACAGCAAACCACTGAATGACCCGAAGACAGAGGGCCCCTTCAGCCAGCTCTGATGCTGGCAGGACAGCCAGTACAGTTCATCAAAAGCAAAAATATCAAAGGAGATACCATTGTTTAAATCTGCCAGGCAAATACTCACATGGAGCGCTTTTGCTATCAGCTCTGCTCCACTTTTGCCAATATTATTAAACATCAGGTTCAGGTACCGCAGAGAGGAGTTTTCCTGAGGAACAAACAAATCAGAAGGCAATCAGACTCCTTTTCAGAGCAGGTCTGCAGTTTTCAAAGAGGATATGCATCACACATGTACTTAAAACCTCTGACCTTTACTGCATTTCAGACAGACCCTGATTTGGAGAAGTAGTTAAAGAATGCCAAAGTGTGTCAGGGGATGAGGAAAAGGCAGTGGTAACTCACCACTTCACCAGTGCTTAAAATGACAAAAAGGCAGCATTAAAGTTTCCTATGTTTAGACCTACAAAAAGGCTAACAGTGGTAATAAGTATCTAAAACAAAGGCCCCGAAACATTGAAACATTTGACACTTCTGTTACCTCCTTTGTTAAACTGAACAGCAAGCCTAAAAGCCCCAGTTTATTCAATCATTCTCTCTTCTGGACGCCTTAGCCAGATGCCCACGGGTGTTCTACTTGAAATGAAAAATCTCCCCAGAGAATACAGTCTGGGATTTTTGTAGGATGGATTTGGATATGAAAGTAAAAAATACTGGAATTTTGCCAAACAGTTGCATTCTTGTCTCCAATATAACATATAAAAATAATATCATAGCCAAATAAACTACAAGTTGCTGAAATAGCAACATCACTTTGGCACCTGGAGGAATGTTGCCATGGTCTTTGCTCCAGCATCAGTCAATGCATTATACCTAAGATCCAAACCTGAAAAAGATGAATGAAGACTGTGACAGATGCATATCTACAATTAACTGATCTCTGAAAAAAAAAAAAAAAACCAAACCAACAACCCAGACTGCTTAAGTTTTCTTATATTAGCACATCAATGTTTAAACGTATATTAAAAAAGCTTACCTGTGACAAATGCAGCTGTACGTAAGACAGAGACAAGAACTTGAAGATTGTCATCTGTAACTCTCTGCACAGGCACCAGATGACTATTTCCAGCTATTTTTAATGTGAACCCTTTTGTCCATATGCTGAAACATAAAAACGTAAGCACATGGGAAGAAGTGCTACAGATAAATGAATTCTCTCTCCAGATAAGAAGTGTATCCAGGATTGCCCTCTCTGATGTGTTTCATGCAGTTAGCTGCTGCCGCCGTGACCCTTGGTAACGCCATGGCAGACAATGTGATTCAAGCTGTACTTCAGCACTGTCCGTTCTGATAATCTGAAGACACTTTTCTTAGCACACATGCACAAAAAGCAGGAAGAAGCAGTATGAAGGGAAGGCAGATGGAAATAAAGACTATCCCGGAGATTACTTCATTATCTCCTATTTACTTGTTCCTTTTCCTTTATTTACCCTATCCTGCCCTCATTATCAGAACCTAACAAAAACTGTTTCACCATGCTGTATTTTCTCAGGTTTTCTCTACAAGGGATGACCCCAGCAGCATCCATGAGAGCCCTATCTAGACACATAATGAGAGAGAATTTGGGTAGTTAATAACTTGGCAAGTTTCAGAGACATTTTAGGGAAGCATTACCAGCTTTTTAAACAGGAGTGAGACAAAAGGAAGGGAGTTAGAATGACTAGACACTGGGTTTGGCTTCTTTAAGGGACACAAAGGCTCCCTCCTGTACATTTTTCACTTTTTTTGATTTCACTGCTTGTAAAGCTGCCCAGAAAGGATATATAGCTACAAACTTCTGCCAAGATGATGTCAGGATGAGTCAAACCAGAACTTCAGCAGAAAATGCTAAATATGATTTGTGTTTCAGCCTGAAACTGCATGAACTTTCTCACTGTTCAACTCCTTGTCCCACTATCTTAAGACTTTCAGAAGCATCTGAAACACACTGTTATTTCCTTACATTTTATCATTTTTATCAGCTTCTTGAAGCACATGAGCAATGAAAGGGTTTTCAGGTTGGCCCAAGTTTTGGCAGACCTGCACATAGTGCTGGTGAAGACCTGGACAAACTGACATGACCTGCTGGAAAACAAAACAAAGCGTTACTGCATCGTTATTGCAGCCTAGCAACATTACCACAGACCCAAGCGCTGCTGTGCTGGGCTTTGCATAACGATAAAACGGGGCTTGGTCTGAAAAGGGTTACAACTGCTGGCATGCAGCACATGCATAACAGAGTCAAACAGACAAGAAAAGAATCAGGAAAAAATGTGGATTTGTGGATGTGTTTCTGAAGCCATCCCAAGGAATCTGAGCTAACAGAATTAGGATTCATACAGGCAGCACCTTTGCTCCCAGCAGAGCAGCGAGCCCCGACCTCCGCAAGCTTACCTGAGCGATTCACACCAGCGCCCTCTCCCTGTGCCAACCAGCGGTGACCAGCCCCCAGGCGAGCTCTGCCCCACGGGTGAGCCAGGCTGCCCCAACCTTAGCAATGTTTGGTAATGAAGCCTGTTTCCAAGGAGGGTGTCACAGGCCCTCCAGAAGGGAGCTGGCAAAGGCAGCCAGACTCAGCCCAGGGCCCTGGCATGACGCCCCATCACCACCCTTCCCCTCCCCACTGTGCAGAGTGGCCACATGTGTGGTGCCCAGCCCTCGAAGGGACGGGGGCTTCTTAAACTCACCCCCAGAGTATTACTCAGCCGTCTGCCCTCAGTCTCCAGGGAGCCTTTGCAAAAACGTCCATGGTTGCATGGATTAGCAGTTACTGCAAAGGTGTCTGTGCCGGTGCTTTCGACCAAGTAAATCCTTCTAGTGACTTTGCTACTGCCTTTCTAGGCAGCAGAGAGTAAGCTAGGATTGCACACTCTCCTGTCCCACAGCATGTGGGGCTCACACACAGGTACTAAACTGGGGCCAATAAAGAAGAAAATACCTTTGTGCAACATCTGAATCAGACTGAGAAGCCCAGCATGGTCTCCCCCCATGGTAGTTGCTCAGCTCTTCCTTCTCATCTTGGTGGCACCTGGAAACCACCTCTGAAAACATGTCCTCCCAGAATGGCTACAGCAGCAGAGAAAAGGGTGTTGAGTAGGAGATGACTGTCAACTGCCTCTTGACCTCTCTTTTCTCCTGCCATTACTTAAATGCCAGCTGACAGATTTCTTCTATCCAGACACTGGGTCTCTCCCCTCCCACCTCTTGCTCTTTTGCTATTGGCAACAGTACAACTTTGAGGATTGTCAAATATCAGATCCACTGGCATGTCTCTGGCTCAGAAGTCACTGTCACAGAATAAGGTGCCACCTTTCCCCAGCAGGACTCTTCCAGTTTTACCATCAGCATAGCTGAAGAAATATATCAGCGTTTGTAAATATGGCTCTTCAAAACTCAAGGAGATTGCTTTGTCCAGATCCCTTGACTTAACAAGTTCACCCTCTGAATTTGGCTGATGGGACACTTCCAAATGCACTTGTAAGAAATACCACTGTGTTGCTTTTTACAGCCTTTTAAGTATAGCTTGCGTGATAATAAAAGACAAAGGGGAAGCTGGCACATAGACGGGAAATTTCAGTCGAAACTCATTGCAGTCAGAGCCATGAAAGGGCTAGAACAAGGCTCGATACCTGAAACCAAACT
>JAOEHY010046250.1:10205-32418 GCA_025447955.1 Psilopsiagon aurifrons
CCCCCCCCCAAGAGGGACCATATAAGACTATACCATAAAAGCACATGTGTAAATAAGGAGAAGGTTGCCCAGAGTAGAGGGAAATGTAAACAGGGGCAGGATTTCACATGAGTAACTTAGGCGCTTCGGATAGGCTGTAAACCCTTGAGTACCTAGCCAGTAGGGAAACAAGGGAGGGACTTTGCGGTTGGAGTAGGGATTAAAAAGAAGGCTGTAACAGGGATGTGCTCTGCTTACTGAGGCGCCTGGTTTTGTGGAAACATTTAATAAATTTCTGCTTTGCTGTTGAGTCTGACCCGAGTCTTTGAGGACATCTCCTGTATTTCTCAGATGCGGGGGTTCAGAAATACGGTCGTGCTGTATGTACCACAGGTTTTGATCAATGAATGCAAGGAGCTTCTTGCAGGGGCACAGTTTGAGGCTAGAACCAGTTCCTGAATGCTGAATTCTCTCAGTACTCATTTAGCACAGGAAGGTCCCTGAGTATTGTTTTCTTAATCTTCTGGAATTAGAAATGCAGAGCAGAGATGGCTGAGTCTTAGCAGAGCCAGTGCAGGGGGCAGTCACTGTCCCAAAGCTGATTCTGTTGATTTTGAGGATGATACACAAGAAATACCAGTGAATAAAGTGCCAGAGAATGAAGTGCTTTCTCCCACGTGTCACACAGAGGATATTTTTCATAATGATTTCTCGAACAAGAAACTGAACAGTCTTGCCAGGGGTCTTGAGTCTAAAATATCTGGAAGAGCCCCATATGGGGAAGAAGCTGACTGTAAGCATCCCCAGAGACATAAATTGCCTGAGGCATATGAAGGGCCCCTACTTGGGTCAGAATCACACAGAAGATATATGCAAAGAACTGGGGGAGATGAAATCTCCGAGCTTAGATTTGGGTACCAGTCTCCTCTCGTAGTTTGCAGCAAGTTACAGTCTCTTTGTCAGCTCAGGCTTTACAAAACAAACTTGTATGAAATTCCAGTGCAGATCTGTGGATACCTCTATCACATTGAACTGCTTGGCCTTTCTGATAATCATCTCCAGTGTCTGCCTAAAGATAGAGTAAATCTCAAAAAAAAACCCCCAAAAACAAACAAACAAACAAACAAAACACCCCAAAATGGAAATTTACCTCCAGAAAAATAGATTTGAAAGCTTTCCCAAGGAGCTTTGTCATACTGCTAATTCAGAAATAACAGATCTAAAGTACAGAATATAATCAGTGTCATCCCAGAAGAGGGAGGCTTTTTGACAAACCTAGTTAAGCCACTCTTAGCTTTTAATAACTTACCCTCCATTCCTCCTACACTGCAACACTGCCAGAAACTTGCTGTGGTGGATCTGTCTCATAACCTCCTGCACAAGCTTCCCCCAGGTTTGAAGAATCTCACTGAAATGAGACTGCTCAAACTGCTAGCAGCCTGGAGAAGTTCCCACACCAGACCTGCTGCTGGTTGTCCCTTTCCCATGTTTACCTTGATGATATTCCTAAAGGAATATGCACTATGAAAAACCTGGAAGTATTTGCCCTGGATGACAATCAGATACAGAAGTTATTTGGTCCTTTGTTCCAATTTATATTTTATCGATACCTCCTTTTTGCAAAGTCTAAGTTCTTCATTACAGTTGAGTGCCATCTTTCCTTACTACAGTGAGAAGGTATGTACCACCTGGTATGCACATGAGCCTGGGTTACTCGTCACTGTATTCAGGCAGGGAGAAGAAGGCAAGAATGTGGAAACACTGACCTCTGTGTTGAATTATAAAGATGAATTCCTAATTGGCCAGCCTCCTTCTGTTCTTTTTAGTCTTTTTTTTTTGTGTACACTGGAAAGTAAGAACTGCATTTGTTTAGACTCAATATTACAAGGGTAGTGAGGCACTGGCACAGGTTGCCCACAGAAATTGTGGCTACCATCCCTGGAAGTGTTCAAAACCAGGTTGGAGCAGGCTTTGAGCAACCTGGTCTAGTGGAAGGTGTCTCTGCCTGTGGCAGGGGGGTTGGAACTGAATGATCTTTAAGGTCCCTTCCAACCCAAACCATTCTATCACAAACTGAAACAGAGTGGAGGCCAATTTAAAAATGGATATAGTATTATTAATGCCTTTAACACCATTAACATTTGTGGATCATTTGATTTGTTTGGAAATATGGAGGAGGATTCCAGGCAGTCAGAACACATGCATTTCTACTGGAACCTGCCTTTCCATTCTGTCTTACAGAGGTATAAAAAGCTGTTTTGAGAGTATCCCTACACTTCTGCAAAACTCTTCTCCGATGTTTTGACAGTCTTTAGTTAACAGTATTTTGAATGCAAGCTGTCAAATCCTTAGTATCACAGCTCATCTCTGAGGTAGCTTGGTGACAGTTTGTAAAATACCTGTGTACAACAGACTTATTTTAAAGCAGGGAGTCTGCAGAATGCAATATTCAGCAATGATTCTGGGTCCTGCCATGTTGCAACGCCTTTGTTATTCAAAAGAACCATGACAAATACCCCTTACTAAATTCTAGTATGCCAAATTTATATGCAGCCATGTCTTCCCACAGCACTTTACAGCTGTTTGTCCTATGCATCTGATGTCTTTTTCTAGTTTTTATTCGGTATTGCTCGGTAACTCCTTAAACCCTTCCAGAGTTTCATCTGCAGCATACATAAAGCACAGGGGATTGGGATCCGCCACTGTGATTTAAAATGCACAAGTGGGTGAGAGCAGACCTCTTTATTCAGTTTAACTGGTTGGTCAGAGTTGCAGTCCTGTTGTCCCTCCCCTTGAAGGAGTTACCTTAGAGAAGGCGCTGGCACCGGGAAGGAGTGGTGAAGGCAGGCTCACTGAGATCCAGCTCTTCCTAGAGCTCCACCTCCAGGTAGTGCTCTCTAAATGCTGCGGCTACATCTGCACCCAGGATATGGACCTTATTTCTGTTTGGTTCTTGAATCGATGGATACCAGAATATCATTAACACGCCTGCTGGCCGGAGAGAGCTGGGAGTGCACAAAAGTGCGGTCGTTCAGTTTTGATTTTCCATTTTACTAGGCAACTGATGCTGCTTTGATTGTTCGGAGTGTCTTACAAATTTTTTTTCATCCTAAGTGAAGGCAAAGAGAAATAGAGAGAAGAATGATTTGGAGGCTACGGAGGAGGAAATCACAGGAAGAAAGAGATTTCCAGGAAGACCGGCAGATAGGACATTTAATAGAAGTGCTTTAATAAAAGCTTTTTAACAGCACAATAGATATGACAGACTCACGAGAAGGCAAAGGACTGAGAAAGGGATCATGAACAGCAAGTGGTGAGGTTGCAAACAGCCCATATTGTGCTTTGGAGCTGAGAATGAGGACTCAACTATGTCAAAGCAAGAAACCCCAATGCTGAAGTCCACTTCAGTCAGTAAGATTACAACAAATCTCAGATATTAAACAGGGGTCAGCTGCTTTACTGGACTAGAGAGGTTCAAGTGGGAAAGCTGTGATTCAAAGATGCTCACAGAGCAGATAAAGCATCAATTTCCCAGTTGGCCTAAAGGCAGATTTGAGGAGGAAAGGCATAGAAAAAGGCATAGAAAAGCAAGTGATCAAGGAAAGAGGCTGGTGTCCTGCTGTTAAACAGAAATGATGGTGCTTCCACATTAGAATAACTCTCCTGGCTTAAGTTTCTGATTGACAGTCTGTCTTGTTGGCCCTGTATGAAACTGGGGCTCTTTGCTTCATTTCAGAAGTTGAGGATCTCTGTAGAAAATAACTGATCCCACACTGCAGCAATTCCCTGCTACCTCTGACCAAGATACTCCAGTTCACCTCATGTTTCTGAGAGCTGCGGGAGCCAAGCACGCTTTTCATGTAGAACTGAAACTGGGACCAGGAAGTCTCATGGAGACCCTCACATGAAATTATGGATTAAACAATCAAGAGGTATCAGCACATGGTCAACTGCTGGTTACAACCCTGACCAGCCAGAAGTTGATATTGGAAGGGTCATTCAGACTGAATATTTATCATGAGAGGTGTCCTGGCAAGTTAGGAAAGTGCAGCTTTGTGCCTCTCCTCCACGAGACTGCTGCAGCATGTAGATATACTCAGAGTTAATTCAGCAGTACTTTATCCCTCAAGCTGCCTCGGGATTTCTCTAAGACTCCTCACCCAGTGGGCAGATCTTACATCTTCACTTCCTAAAATACCTTTCCAATGAATAATCCTACTGCAGTCTTTGAGCTCAGGTGTGGGTTAACATGCTCCATGACACAAGTGGCTGCCACAATTCGGTTCTGTTTAGGCAAATACAGTAAAATGCCAAATAAATTATCAAATAAAAAAGAAGAGCCACTTACACATCCCAGGTTCCTGCTTTTTCTAACCATTCTTGGTCAAAGAGCAGGGTGCTGTGCTCTTAGCTAGAAGATGCCCTGTGGCTTTCCGTAATAGACTTTGCTTATTTCCTTCATCTTTAGGGTAAGTATAAGAACACTGTCTATGTCACAAGGTGTTGTGAAGGTTAATGGATTAATCTGGAATGTGGGAAGCATGAAGGCACTGTGGGAACTCCCACTGGCTTTCATATGCTGTAGATCAGACTCATATCTGGAAGTTTGATTTTGTTGTTATTGGGTTTGTTGGCTTTTTTTGTGCTGCATGTCATAAAAGTGTCTATACAGAAAGTGCAATCTGAAACAGCTCAGGATGAGAAGGGGCACCCCTAAAGTTTCCTGAAGTCTTTGCATAGCCTTACCCAGAATGCTTTTGAATTGCTCTGTATCCAAACTTCCTTGCTAAGGTAGCAAGACATCTCTCTCACTTAACCTACCACAGCATTTCCCTTGTCCCTGAGACCTGCAAAGACACCAATCAACTTCATTTTATGTTGATTCTGTACAGAGGACTCATCTACACTATGAGATGGCATCAAGGGCTGAACAAAGGCAGAACAGCTCCTTTTATTTTTTTCCTTACTGGACTAATATATAATCCTGAGTCGTTAGGATGCTTTCCAAATCTCACAATTTTATAGTTTCACAAAGAGGCAAAAGTTTTGGGGGAGAAGAAACTAAAATCTAAACCATAGAGATTTCAAGTATTTTCAGACATTTTTCTTACATACATGAGGCCACATTCACACTGCCCAGCCACCTGCATTAGCAAACACCCCAGCCATTTCCTGCTGTTGGCAGACCTGCCGCTTGTCCATCTGAAATCATCGTTGCTCATTTGACTGTAGTCACTGCGGTGTTCACAACACAAACATTAAGCGTATATAGTAATGTGAGCATGGCCCAGAGAATCTGAGAGAGTATGTTATTAAATGGAATGATCTATGCATGCAGAAAGTTAAATAAGTTTTTTTATAATTGTGGAACTATTTCAGGAGCTCTTACGAGACAAGATTACTAAAACCTGGGCTGTCTTCTAAGTCAGAGACACATAATACTTGGTTCATGTGCTACTTGTGAAAGGCCTTCCAGAAACCTTCAACCTCCATCAACAGTCAAAACGAATGTTTCTTTTGTTGTCTTGATTAAAGCTTTCCAGTCGTTCCCGTTGTAATTCTGAAAGGATCCATCTTTGCATCCCCAGCTCTTTCAAGGCAGGTAGCTTTGTCAATGATGCTAACAACTCACTGAACCACGTCCCACAGTCACGGCAGGACGATGGGCGAAGACTGACATCCAGCTCTGAGAGTTCTTTGAATACTGTTAAGCCTGGAAAGAACTTGACCCAGCCTTCGTCAGATACGTTGTTATTATAACTCAAATCCAGCTTCTGTAATCTGGCTAGGTGACCATCCTGCATCAGCAATGCTGCAAGAAATTACAGGCACAAACACAACTAATACATCCTCACAATTGCTTTAAAAGCTTATAAGTAAGAATAGTAGTATTTTGATACAGTATTATTTAAGACTTTTCAGCAATCAAACAACAAGATTCAGCTCCTCAGCAACATTAAATCACACGCTGTTGATGTCAGAAAAACTGTCTTATCACAGCTGAAGGTGTGTACAACATTTAAAACACAGGCAATTCAAAAGGAACAGAAGTAGAGGGTTAAAATTGCATGGCAACCTGAAAACCTTTGAATCGGTTGGACAGAAATTGCATGCAGTGCTGATTAAAATAGGTAGGCAGGCTTTACAGGAAGACAACTACAGGCTGGGCAGAGATGAACTGAGAGCAGCCCTGAGGAGAGGGACTTGGGGGTGTTGGTTGATGAGGAGCTCAACATGACCCAGCAGCGTGTACTTGCAGGCCAGGAAGCCAACCATATGCTGGGCTGCATCACCAACAGCAGGACCAGCCTGTCGATGGAGGGGATTTTCCACTCTACTCAGCTCTCATGAGATACCCCCAGAGAGTACTGTGTTCAGCTGTGGGGCCCCCAACACAAGAGGGACATGGACCTGTTGGAGTGAGTCCAGAGGAGAGACATGAAGATGCTCAGAGAGCTGTAGCAGCTCTCCTATGGAGACAGGCTGAGAGAGTTGGACTCATAGGAGACCTTACAACAGTCTTCCAATACGTAAAAGGGGCCTACAAGAAATCTGGAGAAGGACTTCTTACATGTACAATTGGCAAAAGAGACACTCATCAAGGGTAGTGTTTATAAAGTCACAAATATTCAGGCTTCATCTCACCAGCCTTCAGATTACAGGGCCTTAATAACTGCCACGCAGCTATTGCCAATCTCAGACACTCAAAACCCATGAGTCAGGCCCACAGAATCACAAAGATGATTATAAAATAAACAGGTTTTTAAGGGATCTTAGAATTGATTCCATCATCATGTTTCCATTTTCCAGTATTTCTCAGCAGCTGCTAAGAGATGGGCAAAAGTATTTCTGATTTGATTCTTCCACAATAGTGTGACACCCCAAAACACACCTAATGGACTGAGAGCTAGTAATGCCTGTATTACTGCCTGTCAGCATGCACATTTCCTATAAATTACTGGACACAAAGCCAGCAACTGAACAAAATAAAACTCCTCAGAGGCAGTTTAAATATCTGATATAAAAAACAGATGCAAACCCTACATTTTCTAAGTGCTGCCTTTTTGTATTAATACTTAAAACTACTAAAAGATTCTCTGCATCTTATACTTTTCAGCTTTGGCACTGTGCATGTACAGGACAACCAAACTTCAGTAAAATTAAAACCCTTCTTGGGTAAAATACTGCTGCATTTTCCATCTTTTCATTTGATTTATGCAAAAATCTGCTCAGCTCATAGAACAAGTCCCTTCTGAATTGTGGTCTAAACGCCCTGGCTCCTTGACTGCTAGTAAATACCATATTATACGTACTTAGAAGTGCCAAATCTTCATCCACCAAGTTACAGCTGCTCAGTCTTAACACTTGAATCTCCATTGCAAGCTTTAGTGCTCCCAAAAGCAGCTTTAGGTTCCCACCAACGCACTTATTCCAGGAAAGGTCTAATATCTCCAGTTCAGGAAGGTGAAGGGCAGCCTCAGCTGAAAAGATTAAGACCAGCAACTTCTGCTTACTGAGAGAAAACAACAGGGCTTCAATAGGCAACTCACCAACAATTCACCTGTAAATGGGCTTCTAACAGGCTGCCTACTTGTGCTGAGAATTACTTATTTCATCCTAATGAAAGTCAGAATAAAGAATATAAGAAGGGCCTGCCAACAGAATCTTTAAGAACTCTGTGGAGGGGTTTCTTGTCTTTCTGTTTATGTTATTGGTTTGACCTTGTTCCACTGAAGCCAATTTAACTTAACAGCTTGTTTTTAAACCATCTTCTATCAATTTAAAGACAGCAAATTCTTGCTGTGAACTCGCAATGCAAGGTGAAATGCTCTGTATCTTTTGACAACACCAATTTCCATGATGTCACTCTTACATCATTGTAATGATATAAATATAGTACTTTTCCTGCAGGGATCTCAGACCATTTTAGCTTGCTACTGCTTCTGCTGAAGGCAGTCAAGTTTTACTACTGGTTTCAATGTCACTAGTAAACAGTACAAAATGGAAGTGCAAATGTAGTAACTAACTGATCCCTCTTAGGGGTACTTAGATTTCATGTGCCATATGGAACACCTATCAAAAGTACAGTGTAGCCACTAATCCACCAGGATTTGCAATAAGTAGGCAAAAGAGGCTGAATTTACATGTCCCACGTTAGACTGGACTTTTCTTCATAGCTATGCAGTCTCTTTTCCACTAATGCAGCCATTGCTTCAGTTCCTCCACTGTCCCATGCTTAACTCTATTCCAGAGAGTTTCGACTGAAAGTTTCACCAGCAGTGAGGTGAAAAACCTTCAGCAGAACTTTACCCCATTAAACTGCAAATGCAGTGTTACAACCAAAGTATAATTACAGCGTAATGTAAAATCAAGTTTTCCTTTCTCATCCCAAATTAGGAAGTATGCAAAAGCTCCCTATCAGACAAGACTAAAAGGACTTCATCCAGTCAGGTATGATTGGGTAAGACACACAATGGTCTTCCGTTGCAGCTGGGTCCCCTGAAGCACTGGTTTCATCACAGGCTTTTTCAGCTAGGACCTGTGGCATAATGTAGCCATGATCTCTGGAGTTCAGCCAACAGAGAATGAAGTACTTATCCAACAAGTATACACAGAGAATAGACACTTTAAAAAAACATTCCTACCTAGTGATGAAAACGACTCTTCACCTAAACCACAATTGCTGATGGCCACAGATTTCAACTTCGGTAAAAACCTGAGCCTGCCCAGAAGAGGTCCAGATGAGATGCCTACATTTTTATTCCAGGATAAATTCAGCTCTTGAAGACTGGAGAGTAAAGGTATCACCTGGGCTGTGAAAACATGAAATATTTATTAGACGGTCACCAATCCAAAACAAATATGTAGTTGTATATTTGCTTGACATAATTTCTTTTCTTTATAAATCAATCCGAAAGTCAAGGCCAAATTCTGACACTCAAATTTATGTGAGTAATGTTTTAGTCCATAAATAGCCTTGTTATTTTCAGTAGGAATGTTAAGAAATCAGGTATTACATACGGTGTGGAAGGTCATCAGAACACAGCTTCCTGTTGAAATTTTCTAGGAGATGTAGGGAATTTAACATTAAATGAGATGGGGGTTATTTCTAAATGTCTTTGCTGCTAACTGAAACGCCTTTGTATTAATGCTATTATTCTCTATTAGTCAATAAATTAAAAATAAATTAAGATTGCTATTACTAATAGTCAGTATTTCCCAGTGCTTCAGCAGCAGCTTTTCAAATTAGCTTCTTTATCATGGAAAATATAGGCATTGAGTCATGGGATGTCATTGTTATTGTTCTAAAGAGTAAAAAAAACCAATGTCAAGATATTGTGATAATGCACACAGAAAAATAAACTGGCTCACTAGGTTAGGCAGGATCTCTTACACCTTTGAGTGTTTTCAGAAGTCAAAACCTAGATTCTTAATGGATTTCCTCAACACGTTCTTACACAAAATGGTCACGTCCTCATCTGTTACACAGCACTGGTGGAGATCAAGGACTTCGAGATTATTCAAGCTGGCCAAATGAGCTGTTGAGTCTTTAAAGCCACCACCAATCTCTTTGTTACATGATATGTCTAATTTCCTTAGGTCTGCAAGGTGCTGTAAAGCGGAGTCTGAAACGGAAAAGGGAGCATCCTGGTCACCGGCTGCCACAATAGCACGGGTCACAGCTTTAGCATTTGTTTACTTCAACGTCAAAGTTTGCACAAGGTATTGCAGGCAAAGCTCTTAGACTAAGCTTCAGTGTATAATCACAGGAGACATACAGTAATACCACAAAGCTTCCCCATCTTTGCAACTCCATTCCTCTCTGAAAGAGCAGGTGAAGGTGAGGCCAGCTCATCCCCCAGATCCATTCAATCCTCAGGGTTTTGCTGAAATTATTACTGGATGTGCTAATTAGTGCCAGTTGGTTTGTCTTCTGGATAAAACCTCCACTAGAGAGAGACACAGATAATAAGCCCATTTCATATGACTTCACTGGACACTCATTAAGCGATAACATTGAATTTGGATTTCCCCCTGAAAGTAGGGATTAGCTTGTTAAAAGTTAGCTAGAGTGTACGGGCCTTGTCTGTGTTCTGTCTGGGGAGAGGAAGCATGTCCATAGAGCCACTAATCTACCCTAAGAAGTGTCTCAGATAAATGGTGTGGAGGGTGACTCTCCCCACTGACTTTCACATGCTTGAGCTCAGTGAAGATAAATGCTACTTCTGCTGAAAGTCTCTGTAGTCTTTTATCAATCCTCAAACAGCAAATAACGATTGCCCATTAATACTGCCAAACCATCAGCAAAATCCCACCTCATTGCCTTTCTTAAATGGTTTTCATATGTACAATTTATTCAGAATGCAAGTCTTTCTGAACATAAAATCTAACCTAAGCCCTTGAGGCTGTCTTGCTTTAATCCACACATGTGCAAGTTTAATTCTTTCAAGCCTGGCACATTTTTCAGAGCCTGAGCAATAACCTTCATGCTGCAGCCGATGAGTTTGTTGATAGAGAGATCTAACACTTCGAGGTTTGGGATCACATTTAGAATTTTAGCTGGGAAAAAAGAAAAGAAGAACAGAATTGGTAATTGTCTGGAATATACATATAGATGGGCCCCAGAAAAATATAGCACTATGGCAAACAGGATGAGGTAGGCAGGTTTGCCTGTAAGTGTGGTTTAGACTTACTAAATTCTGTTCTACCTAAAAATACAGCAAAACAAAGATTGGATAGGAATAAAGAAAACCAATGAAAAAATCTGCTTCAAAATAAAGGTGAAAAAAATATAAGGATAGCTAGGAAAATACAGGGGAATAAAAATCAGAAGTACAATGAGAAAGAAAAAATTCTAATGAAAATACACAGGACTTTATGTTGCATAACGGCCATCTCCTACAGTACAGATGAGGCCATAGAGGCTTCTCTTTGGGGAGTAAATATCTTTTGAAACACAGAATGATATAAAGAAATGACA
Source organism: Psilopsiagon aurifrons (assembly GCA_025447955.1). Lineage (NCBI taxonomy): Eukaryota > Metazoa > Chordata > Aves > Psittaciformes > Psittacidae > Psilopsiagon > Psilopsiagon aurifrons. Next base: position 21,166 of record JAOEHY010046250.1, read on the forward strand.
CATGATTAAGCTGTGGTGAAAGAGAGGAGGGATGGTCAGTGGTTGCCCACTCAGCCAAAATTCTCATTGCTCAGGCCTTCTTTCCCATCCCACAGCTACCTACCTATTCAGCTGCCTAATTTTAAGGAGTCAGTGTTGGAAATTCTGGCGTATATGATTTGCTCAGGGTCTCAAAGGATCAAGTAACCCTGGACCACTGAGGCAGCCAGACTGCAGATTACATCTAGCTATTTTCCTTCTCAACCATACCTTGTGTGATTAGAGAGAACAACTTTCTTCCTTGAAAGAAAGTGCATTAAAATGCAACATTGTTATAATGCAGACCCTGAAATAAATTAACTTTCTACTAATACTGAGCTCAATACAGCCATGATCTATGTCAAACAGGTTATATCTCTGTGAAGCCACCTTCAGCCCAGCTAGGTCGATACACATACCAAGGGATTCTCCATCCTTTGCCGTCAGGTTACAGTCTGTAATTTTCAGAAGTTTTAACTTGCATCCTTTCTGCAATTTTTTTGTCAGGAGTGATAGTTTTCCACCTATGTTACTGTTCCATGATAAATCCAGTTCTTCAAGTTGAGAAACAATTTCAAACGACTCTCCTGTAACAGATGTTTAGGATGACTCATTCTAGGTATCAATTTCAGTGCAAGATGAAAACAAAGGTTTGGAGTATATTAAAGAGGAAGGTTAGTCACTTCATTCTCAAATTATTGTACTTCAAATGGCCTGCCACAAAAATTGGTATATGTGTGAATTGTTGCTACTGCAGCAATGTTGCATAAACTCTCACCTTTTCTAAGGAGCAATACAGATCACAAGTCATTGTCACAGTACACACAGACCTGGAATTTATTCAGGTTCCCAAATCCCCATCAGACTGTTTGGCAAGAATTGCAGACCTTTCCAGGACCCAGAAAGTCTAGTCTATAGGAAAATCAATACAAGTGACAAGTCTGAATTTATTGCCCTGTGTAGTTCTGCTCTGTTTTACTTGGCAAGCTTCCAATGTCCTTTGTACTGTATTTACAGGTAATTTTGGAGGGGACTAAAGAAGGCCCTCTCCCAACTATTTCTGAATATGTAAAAGTTTCATTTCTAACAGGAATTTCTGACTCACTTCATAAGAAATCAAGATGAACATGATTTTGACCCAAACTAACTTTCCCATGATCTCAGGGCAGATGGCACTGATTTTGCTTACAGTCAGAAAAAACAGCCTTTTGCAGTCTTCACATACCTCCCAGTGTGAACTGGGTTAGTGCTTCCTTGCAATACTAATATGCCACTGCAAAATCCAGCTTCCTAACTTCCTTTACAGAAGAGGAAGACAGGTGTATATTTGCATAAACTCATTCCCAAAGAAGATCAATTAATCAGACCATATGCAAATACCATTTCAAAGTGTCACATACAAATTCTTATATAAAGTCTTGTCATCAACCTAACAATTAAGAATTGCATATTAATAATAATAAAACACACATCTGTGTGTTTTCCAAATTAGTTCTTCAAAAAAGTTTTATAATCAAAAACTAATTATTTCTGTTGTTGAAAGGGAATATCTAGGTTTGAGAGAAAAGGACATGTTGCAGTTTCTGGTTTTGCACTTATTCAAAATTATTGCCTCATTCTTGAACACTAAGCAATGCTCTGCAGCTAAGAAATGGTTTTGCCTCTGCAGCATAGCCTGTTTCTGTTTGACATGGGGAGTACCATTCCAGAAACATTTTCCACCCAGAAGATAAATAAAGGACTACAACTCCAGGAATTATTTCCTACCGCTTCTCACAGCAATAAGCAATCACATAGGAGAGGCTGATATTATGGTTATATGATTTCTAAGCAGAATGCACTGAGTCCAAAAGTGGCCACATTTCCACAGAGAATTATGAACATAGTCAAACAGGCAGTAGTGGCCTAAATACACATGCTGTTTTCAAAATCGCAGGAAAAATCTACGAAAACTGAGTGTTGCTATTCCACATGTCAAGGGCATCACATTTTGGCTCGAAATTCAAGTCCTATGATCAGTTTTTTATCTGTCTCAGCAGAGACCAGGCCAGAAGAGGGAAAGAAACTGCGGAGAAGAACCAGGCAGAATAAATCAATTGGAAATATAACCAGTAACTAATAAAACTCAAGGGCCTGATAAAGGATAAAATAAATTTGGAAATAAAAAACAAAACCACCACAAAACAAAGATCAGAAATGGACAAATAATTATTTTCACCGGCTTCTGTAGAGATGGTACAGTTTTTGTTCCCAGCAGACAGCATGACCCACTTTTGTGCTACCACCATATATGTAATTTTATTGCCATACCTTTCCTGGAAAAAGCCTAGATATGAATGGCATAAACCCCAGCTTTATAACTCAGACTGGCTTTCAGAACTTGCAAAATAAGAAGTAGTTTTTGAATTCCCAGTTGATTGAGCCTGCCCTCCTTTTTGATACATATCTCAGACACGTCCCACAGTAAACTCCAGGCCCAGAGGTGACTCAGTGTCAGAACATGAGTGCATAACACTACCTTTAAAACTCTTAAATCTCATGCTTTGCAGAAAGCAGGGTTGCAGGCACTCCAAGCAAAGAAGTAATGAAGGGAATAAGCTTCTCCCAGGCCTACAAAAACAAGTCATAAAGCTTCAAGCAGCACTTCTGTTTTTTAAGTCTCTTCCAAAAGACCAAATTTTTTTCATGATGAGCACTCATGCGTCCTGCCTCATGAAGACCTAAGGTGACCCTATTATGACTGACTCTGTTTCAGTTCTTCTATCATTAGATATCAAAGATAAAAAAACAAACCAAAACAAAATACTAACTGGAACTGAAAACATGCTTTCCTGCAAACAGGACTGAATTCTGTTCCCTTCTGAATATGAAATCTTAATATCCTGAGGAATGAACTTGGCAGAGCAACCCATAAGCCCAAGTTCTTTCTGCTGTTTCACAGCAAGAGTTTACATTGCCCTTTGTGGAAGCAGCAAGAATAGGATGTAGAAAGAGATGAGATGGATTATGTTAGACACAAGCTGTCTGTAAGTGAATGTAAATGAAATCCTGCACCTAAGGAGGTGACATCCTCAGCTGCCAGACTGCAGTTGTTAAGTCGAAGGACTTTTAACAGGTTTACATGATGAAGGTGAACAGTGAGAGCTTTCAAAGTCCCACCAACACCACCATTCCAGGACAGACTGATCTCTTCCAGCTCTGGGAGAAAGGGCAGTAAAGTAGCTGTAAAAAAAAAAAAGAAAAAAGAAAGAAAAGAAAAGGGAATTCTGTTTGCACCTTCTCTGCACGCTCTGGGTGTTACTACATCTTAACACAAACATGCTTTCTACAACAAATACAGCATTTTAAAGCCATGACAATTTGTATCTCAGCTTTCTTATCTGTAGTTCGAGTGTTAAGGACATTAATCTGCTTCACAGACTTGATTTTTATATTTACATATATATATTACATAATTTGTGTAACTTATTAACATTTCTCAGGGACCTGGGACCACCAGATGAATTGTTAAATAAAGCCAGGCCTGTATAAAAGAAAGGGAATAGAAAAGAGGAAAGTGAATAACTGAATAGGCAAACAAGAACTAAAGAAATGTATGAAGTGACTAGTTGAATAAAAAGTGTATTTACCAAGATCTGTTACATCTGCTGCACTTAATGCACAATTACTTAGATCCAGATTCTTGCTGTTGAGTTTCTTCCCCAGTTTCTGCATGAACTGGTTAAATATCTGGTCACCAGATGGTGACTCTGCTTCAGAAATGAGACGTGAAATTCCATCTGCGTAACAAAGAAATAGGGCCCTGGTTATTTCTGCTGCTAACACAGTGTGTAAAACCTACCTGTGGCTGTCAGGTAAAGACTTTAGGAAATGAACTAAATCTGTCAGTAAAACAGGATCTATTTTTGATCAATGTGGACCAATATTCTGAATAATAAGATCCTACAGGTCAGATCACTACAAAGCTTCTGATGCAGAGTGGGAAAATAATCTCCTGTTGCACATCTCCATGCTACCTTTATGCCAGTGACTTTGGCTGGTCATACCGCCAGTTCAAGGACATGAAATGCATGCAAAAGTCTGCACTGCAGCTACTCTGGATGCACAAGTCATACAACCACCTCGATGTGCCTGCACTGTGGCCACACTGCTGCAATATGCCTGGATAAGTTAGCACCAAGTGGCCCTGCAGTTGTGTGGTGAACCTGCTGCTGCTTTCATGACAGCCTGTGTTCATTTTATACATTGTGTATATAAGGCAGTTCCTGCTTTTCTTGGCTTTGAAAAGCATCCCTTGCTTACCTTCTTCTTTCATGCAGGTTGTACAGCAACGAAAATTGCATTTGCATTCATTGATAAACTCTTCAACAAATCAGTAATTTCATCTAATGCCTATAACTTGAAAAAAGCAGCAAAAATTTATACGAAATAGCAATCCCACTCCCAGTAGCCATCCTCTCATTGGTTGCCCAAATCTACCCAAAACTCTTAGGACAGAGGATGGGGTTCTAAGCATCACCTTCCATCTCATTTTTAAAAATAGCCTAATTTTCTCTAGTGTGGATATAAAAGTATTCTTGTGTGCCCAAAATCACATACATGATGAATTTCTATTCCCTTCCCCTCCCCCTTACCAATGTCAAGTGGTAGGAAACATCTGCTCTTGCTGTCTTCAGATTGCTTTAGCAGCAGGGCGGACCAAGACCAATCCCAAATACAAGCCAAGCTACTGCTCAACTCTTGGCTTTGAAACCAAGTAAGCTCTGTAACTAATGAGCTGACTCCAGCACTGATCTCTCACATTGGAGATCAAGAGAGAGGTCACCCAAAAGCTTCATTCCTTCTCAGCAACATGGATCTCACTCCTTGCTTGGCATCTATCAAATTAGGGGGTACATCCTTGATAATATTCCAATCAGAAGGAAATCCTAGCTAAAGGATAAGCCGTAGACAGCAAAATACAGGATTCTGGCTTGCAAGAAAAACAGCTGGTTTTCTATGAAATTATAATATGTATTTCATAAATCATGGATTTAATTATTGTACTGGCATTACCTTCTGCAGAGAGATCTTCCTTCTCACTCCGATCATCAGCTCCAGAACTGTTTATTTCTGTTTCTTCAATTTCCCTTCTGTCCTTGCCTTCAGATTTCCCAAAGTCAAAGCCCCTGAAGAATTTTTTCATAGCTGAAGGCTGCTCGTTTCTTTTACCAGGAGATGACCTTCTCCTTTGGAACTGTTTCATAACAAATTCAAATGGGGAACTCTTTGGGATGTCCTCTTCATGTTTATCCTGGCAGCTATGCATGTCATCTTTTAGGGGATCAGCAGACACAGAAAATATTAGTTTTAGGATTGTTTACTCTTGCTTAACTTCTTTCACAGTGGCAGATGCAACGAGAATTTCCTACCATTCCCTCCATGCTAATATCAAAAAAGCACTGTTTAGTAGACCAGACTCTGAACTCCCCCTCCAAAAGGAACAGGTAATACTCAGTATTAACACAGCAGATTCGGTGACCCCAGTTCTCAGTGGTATCACTCTCTGCTGCCTGGTTAGTGCCAACAAGCCCCTAAGGCCACCCCACCTGGCCACCAAGCGCTAAAGGATGAACTTGCTGCTTCCCCTACCACTGAATCCTCATGTTTAGTTCACAGTCCTGTGGCCACAGAAGAAGGCTGAGATGTCCCTGTTGTGAGGGGATGCCAGGTGAAGTTTTACACCAAAGTGATTCAGGTCAAAGGCCAGCCAGGCAGTTAGAAAGGTGGGAGGAGGAGGTGTGCAACAGGGAGTACAATGACATCCTTGCCTGAATCATGTCAAATGCTCCCAAGCTCAGGGTGAAACATGCAAACAAAACCCCATTAACCTGAGAGCAAAGCTGAAGCGATAGTGCTGAAAACAACCAGATGTCATAGCGATGAACATTCAGAGTGTGACACTGCCAGAAGAAAACAAGCCCTCCCCGATAGCTTGTTTGGAACAGTTCAGTACTATAGTAACCTCAGTTTCAGTGACTAATATAAATATTAAGGTTTGATTTTATAGTTTATGCATATTCTTTCCTTATTTCTATTCATACTACACCAGCATCATCCAGTGATTCTGAAACTGCTTTGTTCTTCTTTGAACATTCATTTAATGCTCTTTTGTTAGTTTTAATTCTAGCATTCACACACACACATGTTTTTAATGGAGCACTCATAAAAACTAGATAGGCATTCATTGCCTTCTGCTTTGGAAGGACCACATGGAAAAGGCATGTATCAAGCCCTGCTGTGTGCCACTGACTGCAGAAGAGATGATCTGTGCTCAGAACTCAATTCTGTGATTCACCAGAGCTCATGAATGGATTTCTGTGCTCACAGATTCCCCCTTTCCAGTACAGATCTGCACACAGAACTCATTCCACAATTTGCTGTCATTCACAGAGTGCATTAACTCGATCATTTTAATAAGTCAGTTATATAGAATGTCACTGACACAAGCTTTCCCAAAAAGAGAAACATATGAAGTAGTATCAGAAACCCCATGACTTGTGCAAGCAATTTCATGTTGTTATAGCAAGAGTTGGGTCAGGGGTAAATGTCAAAATAAAGCAAATGTAGTTTTTAGATACACCTACTTCTCTCTCTCTCTCTCTGTATAAATGTGGGGTTATATACTGATTTATATGTATTTAGGTAAATTTTCTGAGTGTGTTGGAAGTTCTCTGCCACAATGAGTGTTCAAGGGCAGAGTACTCACAAAAAGCTGATGCACTGTTTAAATTCTTGCTCTTAATAGCCTTCCACAGCTCTATTCTTACAAGTAAAAAATTATACAAAGCAGTCTACATAGCTGTACATGCACCTTTACCGAGCTGTAAAACAATGCTGGTTATCCTGCTGTTTTCATGCTGTAGAACAGTATTATTTTAAACAAAGAAACATACCTGTCTTTTCCATTGGTACACTTAAGGATTTCTCACATTTTACAGTACTTTCAGGACTTGCAGGAGAAGTGAGCTATGATATGCAAACAAAACCTCACTTCTTTCCCTCACAGAATTCTCCATGTAGTTTTCATTCAAGAGTTTCTGTCTTCATCAGTTTGATAGCAGCAGCTCTTGCACAAGCGGTTCGTGAGCTCTTTCCTGATACCTCTATTCCTTTGGACTGTCTCTCAGTGTCAGCCTGCTGTCTCTGGCCTCTCTTTTCTGGGAGGGTTGAGAAGTCCATTTAACTGCTGCGATCATGTCGCAGTTCAGATCATTCACCAAGCAGAAACCAGGAAGCGGCAGCACAGACTTTAACACTGTAGGCTAACCACTGCATGTCCCTGAAACAGCTGCTGTTCAAAGAGGCTGACTCACCTTCTAGATCAGGTAACAAGACTGCCTGAAGAAAAGTTCTTTGTTTTCCCACCCCTTTTGTCCATACTGGTCAGAAATACTGCTGGAGGGTGAGGAAAGTTGTGCTGCCAGCAGGATGTTGAACAGTTCTGTAACAAAAAGGAATACAGGGGATACAGTGCATTCTGGTTTATGTTAACAGGAGACGTGAGAGGAGGGGTCACACTGCACCATCAGGCACAATTTACTTGTAGGCAACAGCATATACAACATTACAATGTAATCATTTCATACAACATATACATACATCATACTTCACTGTACAATTTTTGGTCGCTATACCTTTTGTCTGTCAGTGCTAAAATCTGATTTCCGTGATGGCAAATGTTACAATTTCCATATTAAACATACGGACATTTATGTTAAATCTCTTCAGTTTTGATGATTCTTTTTAATCCATGAGGTGTTCCCTTTTGTAGGCTGAACAACCTAAACTCTTCTAGTCTCCTCTCATGTGGCAAACTCTCCATTTCCCTTATCATTTCCTGCTCACCTTTGCACCTGCTGCAATATAATTTTTGCTTCCTTAAATATAAGGGGCCATCCACTGATACGTATACACTAAAGACATGTGCTTTTGCTGGGGAATGAAAAAGCTGGTCAACAAAACTAACGACCCCTTAGAAAGCAGCTGAGCAGACACGATTCTTGAGGACAGGCTTTCTGTGTAAGGCAGCTCCTGCTTTTCTTGGGTTTACAAAGCATCCCTTGTGTGTCAACGTATGAATGACTCAGAGTGAAATGAAGCACTGGGTGCTGCTAGGAGCCAACAGGATAAGATTAAGGGAAGAAAACCTTACAATGAATATGAGGCGAATCCTCCCACCTGTGAGTAGTACTATGCTGGCAAACATTTACAGTAGGAAAAAATGCACAAAACTACTGTGATGAACCATCTTTCCCTGCAGGAATGGAGGGTACATTTCTATTCCTAACCAGAAAGTATCCCCAAGTTGGTTTTAAGGTTTTCTGACACTCAGGAGTGGCTGCCCTGTCCTACTGCCTGAAACTAGCATCTCACTACAGAATTGTATCCACTGGGAAAGATCACCTCCCTGTGTGCTAATTCACTTCGTGTTCTGGTGTTTCCACTATTCAGACTATGAAAAATCCCAAACATTTCTGTTGGTAAGGAACTCACTGAATTTGACAGCTCTTTTCCACTTTACTTGTGCTTAACAACAAAACCACAATCATGGTTCACAACATGTGCTGTGAGTATGTGCCAGGCTCTGCTGGCCCAAGACACTCAAAGCCTACTGCAGTTCAATGAGAACATGGAACGGGAATATCTGATAATCTCCACTTCCTGGAACTGAGGAAATCCCTAAGCATGTTAAGCACTAATTACAGTGTCTCGGTGGGCTAACTTGGATGCTCTGACACCAGTAAGTTAGGTGATGTGCTGCCCATTCAGAAATTCTTTCACTACTTTAAGCTGTTGAATGGTAGTAAAAATACCTCATGGCACCATGGCAGCATTCCTGTAATCTGGTGAGAAGGGAAATGTAGTTTTGCAGGACCTAATTTCCTCTTTCTAGAAAGCATATCTTCACTTTTTTTTTTACAGGAGCTATGAAGGAAGAGCAGGGTTATCCCAAAACAAAGCTGGATAATCAGAGAGAGGTGGCTGCACTGGGCTGAAAACATGAGCATTACTTTGCAATAGGCCCAGGCTGTGCTGTGGACATGCAATATACATCAGCCATGCCACTGTTAGCTGCTAGAGTGGGCCTTGCCGTGCTGGTTGCTGTCTCCTACATGGCATACTTATGAACATGTGCCCTGCTCCTGCTTTGCAGACCTGTGCGCCTGCTTCTTGCAGTACATCATGGACAGCGCGGGGCAGGCTTAGCTTTGGAGTTTAAAAACAATAAATGCCTTCCCCTTTCTATCCAGTTGTATGGTTTGTGACCATCTGCCAAGTGCTCAGTGCCACACTTGTTAATATCTGCTGTTCCTTCTGTGTAGACCTACAGCAAGGTCAGGAACAGAACCAATTCTGGAACAAAATAGTTGAAGTTGCATACCACACAGCATCCACTGGTGAGAGATTAATGTGGATTTTTGTACTTTGCCTCATTGTGACTTCTTAATCCGGCATATATTCCAAAGAAATAATGCCATTAGAGGATTAGTGCTACAAGTTCATTTGAAAAAAAGGATTTGCAAACACTGAAATCCTATATTCTATGTTCTTAATCACTGAGTATCGTTTGGGGGATTTTCCCTCCCTTTAGTAGTGTCCTTTTCAATGAAACCCAAGCAAAGTAGCAGCTCTGTTTTGGATGGCCCTTATTATCCATTAAAGAAAAACAAAATCCAAAGCATCTGGTTAAAATAGTACAGAATCTAAACCCACTGGACTAAACCCATCCTTGCTGTTGTAGTTATTACAGTTATACCAGGCAGGCACTTGGCCCAATATATAGAGAGAATTTAATGATTTTGGATATTTATCTGCTAGGGATTGTTAATATTCTGTAGCATGCAGTAACATAGTGACCCTTGTTTGCTTCTAAGACAGTTCCCTTCCCCAGCTTTGCTCACACCCAGTAAAGCTACTGTTCTCCTCTGTGGGAGGAGACTGAATCACTGCCATGTTATTCTTTCTTCCTTGCCTTAGAATGCATCTCAGCTGCTCTGTTTCCCCTTTCTGCATGGCTGTCACTGCCTGCAGCAGCCTCCATGGGCTTCTCTTGCTTGGCTTGATTTGTTGCAGGCTGCCTAGATGAAGTGGGCAGTTTCTGGGCGCATATCAATACCATACCATACCATAGCAGGGGTGGTAAAATGCTTACTGCCCCATTGCCATCTTTGCAGTGCCAGGAGGCTTGCTCTGGGCTGCAATGACTCAGAACACATGCCAGGAGCTGCTGCCAAATGAGGGTAGGGGAAGAGCAAGCGGCCCATTCCAGTACCAGGTTCTCTGCCCTTATCTTTCCCAGCCATGTACGTTGAACCATACCCTCCACAGTTCTCTCTATCCTTTTTCTCCTGCTTTGTCCTGTCCCTTCATGCTCCAACTTTGATCCAGTTCTGACTCCTTATAGCTGAGGTAGCAGAATTCAGTCTCACCTACATAGCTGAGAAGCCTTCAGCTGGCATGGATGGCACATTGCTAGTACCACAGTATCTGTGTCATCCACTGATTTGAAGATGACTCTTCACCTGGGCAATTCACAGAGCAGCAGCAATCAGCTTTAGGGCCAGACAAAAACCTTCAGAAAAGACTTCACACACAATGGGCTGGAAGGACCATTCTTTGAGGATGAATGAAGAGATGCAGCTGCAGTTACTAGTAGAAAGTGCTCTGCAGAGCCCAGGTTAGGAAACACAGCCTGGGCTTCCAGGTAGAGCTCAGCAGTGTGTTTTCACATGGATAAATGCTTATCTTCCATATAATCTTATACTCTCAGAAATACAGTGCAACACTGACACTTCCGCAGAGCAAGCTCATCTGAGACTTCCCTACTCTGAGATCAGTGTGCATGCATGAGGATTCAATTTGGTGCATAAATATTCTCATCATTTCCCACAAAATAAGTATTTAACCTTCTGATTTGAATAGGCCATCAGTCTACAGTAGTTCCTGAGGCAGCTGTTTAAAACACATTTCACTGGGATATGAAAACCAAATCAAACTCCTTCATTCCATATTTATGTACAACCATAGACTGACCACAGGAGGGGTCTGAAGAGGCAATGAGAACATACAAAACTAGCTGAAACCTTGGATTCAGAAACACACATGTCTCTGAATCATAGAATCATAGAATAGTTAAGGTTGGAAAGGACCTTAAGATCATCTAGTTCCAACCTCCCTGCCATGGGCAGGGAC
>JAOEHY010046252.1:0-32515 GCA_025447955.1 Psilopsiagon aurifrons
GGTCCCAACACCGATCCCTGAGGGACACCACTCGTTACTGGTCTCCAGCTGGACATTGAGCCATTGAGCACAACCCTTTGCGCGCGGCCATCCAGCCAGTTATTTATCCACCAAGTGGCCACCTATCAAACTGATGTCTCTCCAACTTAGAGACAAGGATGTTGTGTGAGACAGGGTCAAACGCTTTGCACAAGTCCAAGTAGATGACATCAACTGCTCTACCCCTGTCCATCAGTTCCATAGCCCCATTGTAGAAGGCCAGCAGATTGGTCAGGCAGGATTTCCCCTCAGTGAAACCATGCCGGCTGTCACCAAGCATGAAGAAGTTTCCTCCATGCAGGGTTCTATCCACATGAATAATCAAGCAGCCACATTATCTAGGCATAATTGGAAACTGGTTTCTTCAGAACCATTAAGAACACTGGAACTTGCCAACATGATTATAGCTGAGATCAGATTTGGGTAAATATTCTGACCACATGTACTCTCTAAATATCAAAAGGATTAAATAAAGAGGCTTAACGGTGAGAGAGAGAAAAATCTGGAGGAAAAAAGAAGTATTTCAGAGTCCAAGAGACACCACTGGCAGACTTGCTTCTGGCAGCTAAGGATGTAGAAAAGGACTGGCACCAGAAGCAGCAGAGGTAGGTTTTGATGAGGATCAACTTTAGACTATGAAATTAGAAGGTCAATCTGCTCTAAAATCTCCAGAGATGCAAACAGAAACCTCAGTTTGGGGTTCCAGGTCAGCATCTGAAAGACTCTGCCTCCTTCTTCTCTGTAACCATAAGGGGATTCAACTGTAATGAAACCTTCAATATTTATTGTTCAAATCCTTCTGTCTGCAAGAGCTATATCAATAACCATAGAGAGACTATGGTGCATAAGCTGCTTTGCAGGCCAAATACCATCCTCCCTGTCAAACTAGCTGCGGTAGATGAAAAAACCTCAGCGCACACATCTTCTGCTTATCCTTGCTTTCCTTCCAACTCTTCTTGTCTAACTAAAGCATGAACAAGAGCATTAAATGCAGTAGCACTATCCCCACTTGACTGACCAAAGGACAATGAAGGAAAAGTGGCTGAGGAGTTAGGAGGTACAGTCTTAACGCAGAGCTTAGTCTGGAACTCAGGAAAAAGATATGAGTTTATGATCTTTGGAAGAAGAGACAGGCAACTCAGGAGGACAACAAGCATGTTGTAAGGTTATATGAGGTTAAAATTAGGAAGGCCCAAGCTCAACTAGAACTTAAGGTGGCTACTGCCATAAAAAACCATCCAAAATGTTTCTATAAATACATTAGCAACAAAAGGAGGGCGAAGGATAATCTTCATCCTTTACCAGGTATCAGTGGCCTGGTTCTGCAGTCAGTCCTCATCACCTCATGTGATTTAAAGCACAGTAGCACCTACCCATGCCTTTAATCACCTGTAACCAAAGACAGGACACACCATAGAACTAGAAGTCCTTATAGCCAAGCTAATATCCCAAGCTTCTTTTATAAACATCTGAGATTTTGTGTTTATGACACTTATCCCAGACATCAGTATCGACATCTCATTCTACAGATGTGTTTCTCACCTAAATGCTCACTTATTTCACAGAATTTCACACCATTTCAGATACTCTGTACAGTCTGTGTCACCTTTACCAAACAGGAACTCTAGGCACTTTATGCTCATGGTGGTTTTTGCCTGGAAAAAAACCTCTGTAACTTGTTGTTTCTTTTCTCTGGTGCAAGCTCTGGACCTCCTAACAAAGACACATTCTGAGAAAGCCCTTTTGCCCAGTTTGCAGATGACTCACCCTCCACCAGTATTTTGAATTACCATGTACAGTGTAACAAGTGAGACTGCAATTGGGTGAAATGACGGAGAACATTCAATTATGGAGTCTCTGCATGAGCCAGTGGCAGTATCTCAGGGTTTTGGTTTGCCTTCCAGGACATCCCAGTTTGACACCCATTCATGACTCCATTCTGAGAGACAGTTAACATAATGCAGAGGTAAATGATACAGAAACAGATGTCACCTACTTGCTATAGAGCCACTGGGGAGAAGAAAATTCGTGTGTCATTCAGCAGTAGCCTGTACACAATAAAGTGCAAACACACTCTCAAAAAAGACTCATCCAGACAGCTCGGACAGAAGGAATGACCATGTAAATTTAAGAGGGTAAAGAAATACAGCAAATATATGTTGGAGAAAGGGGGCAAAAAAGGCAAATGATTTCTCACTAACAACTACCTGTAACATTTTCAGGCACCAATATTCCCCACATGCTTAGCATTCCATGAATTCTGTTGCAACTATGAAAAACAACTTTTAATTCCAAAAATAAGAGATCTCACTATGACTGTCAAAATGACAAAGAAATGCACCAAGACATCACAATAACCACTCCAAAGTAATGAAACAATGCTAAGTTTTAAAGAATCAGCTAAGGGTACAACTGTCAAGTGGACGTAACTATAAATTGTATACATACACTGGTACCTTTATTATAATACTCACAGCACAAGAAAAATACAAAACTTCTATGGCTATTATTATTTCTGGGACACATGAACTGAATTGGGTTGGGAATGGCAAATTATCAGACCAGTGCTGTGAACATGAACGTTCCCAAGAATTTGGAACAAATATCCATAAATATCACAAGAAAAGCATCACTTCACACCCTTAGTGAGAAAGTAATAGCAGGGTCTCATGCATCTGCTCTGCCTAAATTAGAGCAGTTTCAGAATACTGACAAAAAATACCCCATGATGTCAACAAATGTCCTTTAAATGCAAACAGATCTACCTATATTTTAACTTTAACCACAGAAGTGAAAAATTATTCTTCAAGGAAGAAAAAAGCATAATATTTGAAATATTTTAGACTATAAAGATATAAAACTTCATTTGTTGGAGGCAGTTCTGTTGAGGAAGACAGGGAAGCTAGAAAGCATTTTCTTCCTCTTTTTCATTTTCTCTGGGTAACCCAAAGCACTGTTATTTATATAGCTTTAGAAAGGGACACTGGCTTCCATGCTAAAACCTAAAATGATTAAAGGTCTTCCTTACAAGGTTACCTCCAACTTTTTCACATGCACTTTAGTTAATGCTATTTATGGATGACAGTGTCAGCAAAAAAAGAATATAGCCTTTTTTTTTTTTTTCCTCCTTGTAACAGAAACTCTTGGTTTACCTTTAAGCAAGATAAATATATGTCTTTGTTTATGATTTCACTGGTTACAATTCAATTCTCTGCAAGATCATTAAAACTTTTATTTGCAAGTCTGCAGCCAGGTTTTATCGCTCTTTTAAGTGACTCCAACTTCCAAAGAATAATCACTTTGGTTCTGAATTTTATATCAGAATTAAACAGATGTGAGGCTTAAGCATACAGGAGATTAATGATCTATTAACACCACAGAAACACCACAACACCACAGAAGTGCTTGAGGCTCATGGAAGGTTGATTTAACTTAGGGATACAGCATTTGCACAAAGTATTTTTACTTACATATACTTGAAGAAATTTGAGTATTTATTATTATGCCAACAGATGATGAGTAATATTTCTGAATCCGAATTAAGTGATAGAGGACAGTGGATATAAATCACTTATGGTTATTTTAGAATACAATGAAACATTATACAAATTAGAAAGATTATTAACGTATCTTCCCTGCTCATAGAGTAGTTTCATCTGTACAAATAATGATGGCAGTAACTTACAAAATAATGAGATTCTGTGGTATTTTTCAGCCTGAGGACTCCTAAAGCAATGTATAAATGCTGTAAAAAAATCCCAGGTTATTCAAGATGTTCTTTTTGTCCCCCACCGAACACCACATTTTCTGAGCTAAGTTAACAGTTGCTCCTATGCACAATTGTACATACTGCATGGCTAAGAACTTCAGCAGTAACTAAAAGGGATAGATTTTAAGCCACTTAATTTACATTGTCATAAATGTTGACTATGACTACGTTGCTGTCAGAGTATTTCCTTGCACATTTAGATACATGCACTAGACACATGCACTAACAAAATCCAGACCACAGATTTTCAAGAACACAGATTTCTATTTTGATTTTTATTTAGGCCACGTAACAGTAAATTCGTACTTCTCTGGCAATTCTTGATCGTTTTATTAAAAATGGAAACTTTATACGTATGTTTTAAGCATGAGGCCATCATTTAGATGACTTCAGCAACTGAAAAGCAACGCTATAACTTATTCCTGCAGGTCCTGGAGAATAGTACAAGCACCATGTAATTGACTTCAATGGAGGCAAAACAAAACACAGCAAAAAGGTATCAGTTTCACTCTGAGTTACCAGAGTAGCTCTTGAGTAATGTCCTAGATGCATCCTTATGAAATTGTTCCTAATGCCTCACTTTCTTAAGAAGTCACACAGATGAGAGTATATTTCACTACATATTCCAAGGTGATGAGTAAAAATACATTTCTTTGTAATTTTTTAATGTTCTATTAGTTTTTCAAAATTTCTATACTTAAAACTGACAATTTGTTTAATATCATCTATTAAGCCCATTAGTTTAAACTATGCAATTAAGAAATATTTCTTCCACCACGCAACGCCAATAGAGTTTTACATCCTTACCTAATTATTACTGGGTGAAGCTGTGTAATTCTGGGGCAGTAATCAGCAGTGAATGTATTCAGATTTTGGGTTGTTGATGTTCTGCATTTCCTCAAATTTTAATTGTTAAATAAAGGAAAAGAAAATAATAAAGCTTGAAGAAATGCATTACATGGGTAGCACAAAATAAGAGAAACAGGCAGTAACCCTCATCACAGGAGAAATCTTAACCAAGCTGATGACATATTCCCCCATTCTCTGCCTGCTGACACATAGCAGCCTGGAAATCTGAAAGACTACAGAAAACCATCTCTACCTGCCCATTCTTCATCTGTTTTGTAGGTTTACAGGCAAGACATGGGGACTAAATAAAATTGTAAAGGTTCCTAAACATTTTTTTCCAAGTAATACGAATTTCTGACAGACATGACCGAAGTGCACTGGCTGCCAGTTCATTTTCAGGAATAACTCAAAACTCAAGGGTTATCCTTGGGAGCCAAATGGCAGAAGCTGTGCCCAGTTGTCATGGTTTACATCCAGCTGTAATGCCACTTCCTTACCTCCCACTTCCCACCCCCCCAGGCAGGATGGGGAGAGCTGAAAGAATTTAAAACCCATGGGTTGAGACCAGAAGAGTTTAATAATTGCAGTAAAATGCAGCGATAATAGAAAGAATCTCAACAATAACAGGAAACAACAAGAAGAATAGAAACGGAAGCTCAGAAAACCCAAATGACGCACAGTACAACTGCTCAACATGCACTGACTGATAGCCTGTCTGACCGGAGCAGCAATCAGCCCCTTCAGGGCACTCCCCTGGTTTGTATACTGGGCATGACGTGCCGTGGTATGGAAAACCCCTTTGGCAAGTCTGGGTCAGGTGTCCTGTCACTGCTCCCTCCCAGCTTCTTGTGCCTCTCCTCGCTGGCAGAGGATGAGAGACTGAAAAGTCCTTCATGAGCATTAAGTATTACTGAGCAACAACTAAAACATCAGTGTGTTATCAGCATTGCTCACTTGAAAACCAGGGTGGGCACTGGGGTCACATTTCATTTTTGGAGGAAGGAAATGCTCCAAATCAGTAATTACTACACCAGAGAACTCAGTCAAAACCTGTCTCTCCAATCTCTGCTTATAAGCAGAGTAATAAATCAGCTTCCAGAGAATAGCCATGCAACAGATGAGTCTGGTTTTTCTTTTAATTGACAGAACACATTAACAAAACATATACATTAACAAAACAGAAGTGCTCGATCCTCTACTGAAATGCAGATACTTCCATAGTTTGCCTTCACTTTAATTCTGTTTTCAACAGTGGGGACAATCTGCTTTATGTGTGTCTGTCTTGTGTAAGATCCAGATCTCTGGTAGTAATCAGTTACTGTACAAAAATATTCAGTATTCAGCAGCATGATATTAATTATGCTTCATTTTCCAGATCACCAATTTCTTCAACACAGCGATGTATGAGATGTAATGATGCTGTTAAATTAAAACCACAGGAATACCAGGGCAGGAAAAGAATACCCATTTTTGTAATGTTGGAGACCAAACTGTTCCAAACAGTAACACACTGCAGAATAGTTTCTACTTTTACTTAGTTTTTTGCGGAAAAGGTTAAAAAAAACAGTCTGAAGGGTGCTCAGTTGATGAAGACGGTGATACATGAACAATATATCCAGCCAGTAGAATGGGAGAAAAAAATAAAAACAAAAAGCATACAAGAGATTAAAACCCAAAAAACTGTGTTATATGAGGAGTGGGTGCAATCAATTTGCTCTCAGTTGCCTTTAACTGTATCACTGAATCAGCATCATTTACCACTAAGTGCATGTTTATATACACATATACACATATACATAGATAGCCAGACTTTGAAAATAGTGTGTTGCATATATATACTTTAAATTATCAAAACATACATCTCTATTGGCTTGTGCTGGCCTGCTATAGCTGCACAAATAGATTCCAGCACAAAAAATATGATTTCAGATACGTACTTAACAATTCCAATTATGGAATCAAGGCAGAAAACACAGATCACCTGCAAGACGGTGTACACTCTTCATTGTTATTAACTCCAAAATGTATTATTTCATCAGTTAGGTCACCTGAACTTTTAGCTAAGTTTTATGACACACAAGACTGATGATCAGAGGTGCGATGCTTACAAAACTAAGCATCAAACATACAAAATTCTATTTCTTCCAAAAATATCATTGCGGGTATATATTAGTAGACAGAAAAGAATGTTCAAAATACATGAAAAAAAAAAAAAAAACAACCCCACATCACAAAACAAAGGTCAGTACTGAGATCTACATTTAAAAACTTGAATGATACATTAAGAATAACAAGTGACTGAATATACTGCAGCTACATGTACACTGTGACTGCACATACTGAAAAGGAAAAAACTGCTGCTAAGTGAGAGAATTACAACACTACTTTAAGGAAGAGCAAAAATTCACTGCAGATGTCCAGAATGACCTTTTTTCCTGGTTGGTTTGCAGTCTGTCATTAGTCTGTGAGTGTACATCGTGCCTGATCCTTCCCATCTATTCATCATGTTAATCCACTCCCGAAAATAGAAAGTTTCATGTATAAACACAGAACACTTCCTCCTGCTTTCCACAGAAAGCTTTGAATTTTCATCAAAAAGCACTCTACAGCCAAAACACTTTTAGAGTCAAATCCCAGAAGTTTTTATATCCGTATATATTTTCTTCAGAAAACAAAGTGTCTATGCAGCTCAATTAGACAACCTAAGTATCTGTTACATGTATCTGGGTTTTCCTTTACATCCTCTTTGAAAACACAGGCTTAATTGCTCAATATCCTGCTGTCACCAATTTGTCCTAGGTTAAGTATTTTCTAGTTGTACTTATATTTCCTTTGCTAACAGATGCAAATGTCTTTAGAGGAACTGTTCCGTCGCTTTAATAAGCAGAGAGTTAAAAGGAAAATAATCAGTTTCAATAAAAGGATTCTGAATTATTTAAATAGAAAATGAACTAGTTCTTGTAAAGATAGTATCAAATTCATTTGAATACATTAAACCAAACCAGGACATAAATTATCTTATATAGCTCACTTTTCTTAAACTTGTTTTTGGCTTTGAATTCATTTTACAGCTTCTGCAGAACTTACTATGTTTCCCAAAACCTGAAAATCATTTGACTTCAACTCTTAACTATTTTGTGGGAAAATCAAAGTTCAGCTAAAGATGCTGCTGGCAACTGGCTGCTAGGACGCCCCTTCCTTCCATTCCCTTTTGCAAAGGTCTGCATGAACTCAGATTACCTAACAAAGTAATAACCAGAGCTCAAGATACACATTAGTACATCCAGAGTTGCCAGCAAGCAGCCAAACCTAGACCTTTCCGACACAGTTGGATTTCTATGAAAAAAATAAAAAGATGCAAAACCACACAGCCAAAGTCCCCCTAGTTTGCAGTGCCAGGCTATACCGCTCCGTCCGGCCCATCCAAACCTGCTCCAACGAGACTGAGATGACACAGCTATGTTACTTGATGGATTAATTTCCAAACTCAACAACATACTGCTTACTTCATAGACAAAAAAATCTCCACGCTACACATTTTTTAATGCGTGAGGTCAGAGTTGGCAGCCACCAAACATGACATGTCCAGAGCTTCCTTAACTAAGAAAGTTAAGAAAGTTACTGAAGTGACTTCACTCTGAAATACCACGCACTGGTATTCTGGAAGCATGCTCCTCTTCCAGCGGTACACAAGCACAATAACAGACATCCTGCTGCTTCATTACTTCAAAACATGCACCAGTGAAACTGTGACTATGATGTATGCAAGCACAGTACACAGGCAACTGAAATATTTCAGCATTTTCATCTACCAAATGTATGCATGAGCACAAAGGGATCCAGATATACTGATCTGCAGGGTTGAATCTGATTATCCCCCCAAATGATCACTACCAGACTATGGAAATGCACACTTGAACACCAAGCTCAGTAAACTCACAAAAGCTTTCCTACTTCTGCATCCAGATTCTCTTTCCTTGACAGTTTGTAAAGAACAGGATCATCAAGTCTTTAAAACCTATAATTAACATTTGCCTTTCACATTCGCAGCACTGAAACCTTTCTTTGATCTAATGCTCTAAGCTGTGGCATGAAGTAAAAAAGAAATGAGACTTGGAGCCAGGCACACAAGCAATCTAGAATTTAATCTGATTCAAAAACTAACTCCAAGAACCTGCAAAAACTGTTCATGAGAAAACCTAGTTAAAGTGACTTTCATATTCAGTTAACACCCCAGGAAAACAACTCTCATTTAGATACTGTTTCTTGGCTTAAATGCAATTTCCCAGCTCTTTCAGTTGCTTTCTAGGAAGCATTTTGTGAAAGATGACCTATTTTCTTGTATTTATCTATAACAGCTTTAAATCCAAACCAACACTGATTTAGGTAGTTTGCAATATTGAAAATACAGGGAGAGGAGCATAGAGTAAGTTCAGATATCTTTAACATGACAAAGAAACATTAATGCAGTCAATGTTTCCTTGTAACCTCAGCCCCAGAATCCTATCCAGTTACCTTTCAATAAGCAGAAGCTGGTATTTTCTGTTGACATAATAAAGTCTCCAGAAAAAGACACACAGTTTTAAAGAGTAACTTCCAAAAAAGTATTTCAAACAAAATAACCTAAAATTAAATTATAAACCTCTGCAAACCCCATTGGAAAATAACCTAAAATGAAACCCCTCAAAATTTGTTACAATATTCAGTGAAAATTGTATTATCACAGAACAATTTTGGGGGGAAGGGTCCTTAAAGCTCATCCAGTTCCAACCCCCTGCCATGGGCAGGGACACCTTCCACTAGAGCAGGTTGCTCCAAGCCCTGTCCAGTCCCTGAGTTTGCAACTTAACTGTCATAAAATGGAATTCTAAGCGAGTCTCTGAAGCAAATTTTGGTTTTTGTATCCAGTAATACCAAAAGTGCTATTACTTCTTAAATTAATGAGTGCAGCAAGAATTCGGCCTTTTAATTTATCACATTTTCAAGCATCACAGGACTAGGGGGAACCATTACAGGAGCATCTAACATTTTCCTAGAACGTCAGGAATGTCAGTAGAGACAGAACTAAATAATGACAAATCTTACATTTATGTGGTCAGATTAGACACAGCTCTTTGCTGTGTTATTAAAAGGAAGGATGAACGAATTTGGGAAAGAAAGCACAAAATCATTTGAGCCAATGACTAGATGGGCCTCTACCCCCAACACAGTCTTCTGCAGAAGAGTAGCTGAGAATTTTTAAATACTAAGGCTTCTTAGATGGCCTTTTAAAGCATTCCAGGACAGGTTTTATTATAGTTTAGCATTATTAAAACTTTGCGTGCATTTGAAGGCTCATTAAGTAGCATCACAGGCAAAGCACATAAAGTATTCAGTGCTTCCTAAAGTGTTTTGACTCTATAAAAACGAGAAATGTGGCACTGCCAATGACAACGCACACTTTTTCACGTCAAACTACTGTTCCAAAAAAAACAGAAATATAAAGCACCTTTAGGTGAAATATACCAAGTGATGCCACATTTTTGGTCTTTGCTATGTCATGAAACATTCAAAACAACCTTTATAAGCAGTATCGGATGTGTGCAGAGAGGCATGAAATTTGAAGTTGGTACTTCTCTCAATGGCCTTCCAGCGCCCTTTTTCTAACAGCACTTTCTGCTCAGAAGCTGCCTAGAACAAAAGGTTTCCATTCATTAACTAAAAAAGAGGGAAAAACCAAATGAATAAACCTTGCTTACCTCAGGTACCAAACTATTTTTTTTTTTATGCTAGAGTATTACAAGTATAAGGGGATTTAATTTACTTAATAGAAATACATGAGATCCGAACAACACAACAGATACTGGAGACCTTAAACCCCTTCTAAAGAAAAAGGTATCTGTTGTGTCAATGAAATATATAAAGGAAATATATATCAATATATATTATATATGAAGGATATATATAAACACTGTTTGATGGACACAGCTCTTTACATGCACAAACTGCAGCACAAGAATATTTAAGGCCTAACGGTGCTCATCTGAAGACAAGAGAGCTGTGGAATGGACGTAATGGAAAGGTGCCATGCCTTCTGCATCCTGTTGTCCCTGCACACCTCTTTGCAGGCTTTTGCACTATCTACCAGATCGAACAGTAGACCAATTATTTTGACCTCCCGTCTTGAGACACAGCAAACATGTTTTTCTGGTATTCATATGACTAAGGTGAACAAGATAGCTGAGACTTCATGCTCCTTCCCTCCAGCAAACCAGAGCTTTCAACTAAGGGAGAGCTTTAACTTGCTTAGGGACAGGCAGGATGTGCTGAGGAAAGCGATGTAGTTTGCAGTGTTTCGTTTTTACCACAGGTAAGAGATTTAGCAAAGAACTTTGCAGTACTGTTTTCAATACTGTGTGAAGCACTTCTCCCAGTATATATGTCCAGCGCATCACAAAACAGCTCCAAAGTGAACAAAGTAGGAGAAAGAAACAATATTAACAGCCTGTCTCACAAGACTGAGTTATGAGTGTCTTGAAGGCAGCTGGAGTATAAGATTTTTGCTACTTCAAAGCTCTTAGAACACCATTCTCATAGACACTTAGGCCGGCACTGAACTAATTCAAGACTAGAATATGAGCTCATGCAGCATCTCCCCCTCTTGTTTAAGTGGGAAGATATGCTAATATTTCACATTTACATAGTGGTTTACATCCTGTCCTGGGTTCAGCAATAGCAGTCATTTTTTCTCCTTTTTAGTAGCTGGTGCAGCGCTGTGTTTTTGACTTTCAGCCTAGGAACAGTGCTGATAACACGGACGGTTTGTTACTGCTTAGAACATTTTGGTCTGACCAAGGACTTTCTGAGCCTCATGCTCTGCCAGGGAGGAGGGGAAGCCAGGAGGAAGCAGAAACAGGGCACCTGACCCAAACTGACCAAAGGGGTATTCCATACCACAGCATGTCATGCCCAGGATGTAAAATGAAGAACAGAGACCCGGAAGGGTAGGGGGTTCGCTGCTGGGTCGGGCTGGGTATTGGGTGGTGAGCGATTGTATTCTCTTTCCTTGTATTTCCCTTGTCATTATTATTATTGGTGGTAGCAGCAGTGGTTTGTGTTATACCTCAGTTACTGGACTGTTCTTATCTCAACCTGTGGGAGTTGCATTCTTTCGATTCTCCTCCCCATCCCCCTGGGAGCTGGGGGAAGAAAGAGGGGGGAGTGAGTAAGCAAACTGAGTGGCTGACCTTAAACCATGACACATTCTTAAAAAGCTTTTTAGATATTAACATATTCATCCTAAAAGCAGTATTACACACACCGTATTTTCTAAATGAGTGAGCAAACATAAAGGGTTTAAGCTGCTGACTTGTGCTACTTACTCTCTTTGGAAACTGGGGGAGAAAAACCAGCAACACTGGAGAGGGAAACTCAGAGCTATAAAGAAATGTTTCTGGTGTAGTGGTCTTTTCTTCTCACCATCCCTTTGGATTTTTACCTTCGTATATGCTTATCACGTGTGATTTCAAAGCTGCTGTTACTGTACCTTATCTAGGCACTGGATTTTGAGGTAAGCAGTAACCTTGTCAGCAATAAAGCACAGAAGAGGCAAAGAAGGCAAAGAAGGCAAAGAAATCCCCAACTGTAACATCAGAATTTGCAGGAGTTAATTCCCTCATCTTATCAGGTATTCTTAAGTGAGGAAAAAAATCTCAAAATACTGCATAGGCTAAATCTATGTGAAGGACAGTAAAAGTTTTGTCTGATACAAAAGCAAACACCAGAGACTTAGGTTTTGGCCCCGAATACTTAGTGTTGCTGTGTCCTTTCTTATTCCTCCTTCACCTGCAAAAGTAACACAGATTGAAACATCTTCACAGAATCTCAGGGAAATCAAGTAATATCCCTGTGGAAAGCCATATACAATTAACCTGCCACAAACATTCCCATAGTACACAGGAGTAAGAAATCAAGGACTATCCCAGTGGAAAGCCTCATTACAATTAAGCTGCTACTAACATTCCCATAGCACACAGGAGTAAGAGAAGGTATGCCTGGAACTGTTCTCTAATCAAGTAAACTCTTCCTCTATCACAAATAATACACAAACAAGTATGCATCTATGAGAGAATTACAGAATGGTTTGGGCTGGAAGGGGCTTTAAAACTCATGCATTTCCAACCTCCTGCCCTGGGCAAGTACACCTTCCACTAGAGCAGGTTGCTCCAAGCCCTGTCCAACCTGGCCTTGAACACTGCCAGGGATGGAACATTTCCACTTCTCTGGGAAACCTGTGCTGCTGCCTCACCACCCTCACAAAAGAATCATAGTGCTAAGTTATTATATAGTGTTGGTTATTACACAGTTTTAAGTTCCATGTCTGAGAACACACATGCAATTAGGAGTGAAAGTTACATAGGAACATTAAACTCTGCTTGCTCTAACTCTGAGGATCACAATAATTTTACTCAGTATATTTTTATTTTGAACTTCCCTTGTTCATCTTTACAAAAGCTGAATCCTGCCTGCACATTGAAAAAGTGCATTTTGGTGCAGACACTGAAATTCTAGGATCCAGTGGAGTTGGTGCTGAAGGTTTTCAGTGTGTTATTACAGAGAACAGAGACTCCAGAAATGAGGGAATTTGAGCCTTGTCAAAAATGACACCATCCATCCCTAATTAATTAGGATTACAAGACAAAAGAATATATTACCAAATATGAAAAAGTTCTAATGAAAACTAAAACTGTAAGCAATTATAAAGATGCAGTGTTACAAATTAATATTAAAGAAGGCATGGAACAGAAATGTCTCTGTCTTCTCTTTCAAGAGAAGATTAAACAAAAATTAAAGCAAGAATTTTATTGTTCCTAATTTCTGTTTCAAATATGCAAAATGTGTTTCACCTCAACAAGGATTATGGTCCACAGAATTTTTAAGGTATTAAATCAAACACTTGTGATCAGCTGCAGCACATGAAAGTACCTGTGGGGTTTTAACATGGGAAATTAACATTTTGCATGGCATAATAATTTAAAATCTGAAGAACATTTCATAGAATCATAGAATGGACTGAGTTGGAAAGGACCTTAATATCATCCGGTTCCAACTCCACGCCATGGGCAAGGACGCCTCAAATTTTGTCCAGACCAAATAACACTGAATTTAGGAGTAAGGATAAGGTTCCAAAAACAAGGTCCTACAGGGGAAAAACCCCTCCACTACACTCTTAATTCTTTGAATAAAAGCAAGTGTTTATGTCAGGTATTTTTTTACTTAATTTCAGCTTGTTTTCTGTTACATTTAACATTTTACCAGTTTCCACCTGTGAACAAAAAGAATTTTCTTCAAAGTATGCACTTAAGGAATTGAACAGAAATATGCACTATTTCTTCTCCATTTTTCTATGAAAAAGAAAAAAAAAGAAATAGTCTGGATGGAAAAGATTTAAACACCCACACCCCCACCCCCCCCAAAAAAAAAATATAATTCAAGCTTTTCTATGTATGCATTTGAGACTTCATTTGTAGTGACAAATTTGTGACACACAACAACTTCCCACCTTATATCTGTAGGGTAGAAGGGCTTACATCTACTCCCAGGATGTCCAAGACTGAATGCCTTACCCGAAGCTGACTGACAAAATAATGACCACCACAGTAACAAAATATTTCAGAACAAATGCCCATCCTTTTCCTTTTGTAGGATTTTCTTTATGACAGATGCTGTCTCTGCACAGACCCCTTGACACCTCGTTGCTACTGCAAAAATTCTTGAGATACAAAGGGGACTAAAGAGCTTAACTGGAAAGCACTCCACCAGTGACAGGCTGTAGCTATGGCTCGCTGGGTGAAGTACGTATAAATTCTGACCTGTGCATTTTTCAAAAGCAAGCGTTTGATCTATTTATTCAATACCTTTTATATTTTGCATAAAGAAAAAGTAACAGCAATTCACTGAATACTCTCACTTAGGGGTGGGAAAGGCATATTCTCAAAGATGAAGGTGGGAAGGCATCTTCAAACTGCCGCTAATGCTGCGCCACAAAGTGCCCAGAAGTACAGAAATCTAAGAGGAGAGCTTCCTCTCTCATTTCACGCCCTTCTGCTCAAGGGTTTGTGACCTTCCAGTTCCTTCAAAGGGTTTCTCTCATTTGTTCCTCTTAAGACGGAGGACACAAGGTCATCCTCTGGTTCCTCCCACAGCCATCTTCCAGGCACACTGTTATCACAGAGTAATTATTTTCTAGCTTATTTTCCTGATTTCCACTGCAAGTATGACCTCAATCTCAACTTGTGCTTAATTCTGCACCCTTGAAATCAGCTCAGTTAACAGCAAAATCAAAACAAACATCATATACCTGTGCCACTCTTCATGCATCCAAAGTTAATCTTCCTGAAAACATGCCCATTCAATTCTACTTTTTAAGGTTGTCTTATACCAAAGAGTTTGACTCAGATTTTTATAAGCATTTAGCAAACAGCATCTTCCAGTTGTCCCTAAGCCTGCCTCTGTATCAAACATTTGTATACAAGTTTCCTTTAAAGAAGCTGCCATACACTGGCACAAGTTTCCCACAGAAGTGGTAAATGCTGCACTGCTGGCAGTGTTCAAGGCCAGGTCGGACAGAGCCTTGGGCGACATGGTTTAGTGTGAGGTGTCCATGCCCATGGTAGGGGTTTGAAAATTGGTGATCATAAGGTCTTTTCCAATCCAAACCAGTCTGTGATTCCGTACATTGAGAAGCTAAACAAGCCCCAAAGCTACACATTAATGTGATGCAGGTAGAAATTAGCCTCAATTGTTTTAACTGAGCAAAAGTTCTACTAGAGTTTAATAGGATTTGTTTTGTTTTGAAGAAACGACCTGGAGGATGAAGAGGTCTTCAAACTCAATGTTTCACTTCCAAATCTGCTGTAATTTTTGAGAGCAATGCTTGAAAACCAGCGACAGAAAGTACAGACTGCTGCCACTGTATGAAGCACTGCATAACTGTTTCTCACTTGCAGAAATGAAAAATATTGATCTTTGCTAGAAAATCCCATTACCACAGAAAATATGTAACAACAGACCACAAATTGGACCAAAATTCTTCTCTCACTTAAACTGCCTTAAGAGTCTGACTGCTGATTATATTACTCACTGTTAAGGGCACACTTGCAGGAATTTCTGAAGAGGAATGACTGGTAACTACAGTATATCTGCTCTGTGAATTCATACTGGGAGAATGAAGACAGAGAGAAGCAAGAATTCTAATGTTGGATTTATTTTATCAAACATGGAAGCCAAAATTCCACCAGAATGTGACTATATAAAATATACAATGACAGCAGGATTTTTATTTTTCCTCCACCCTCCTTTTATTTTTTGCCCTCATTGGTATAGAAATCCTCCAGTTTGACACAGTGGTTATCCTCCCCTGAAGGTTCAGATGGAAAGTCATCTGTACCATGGAAATTGTGGAAGGAGAAAGTGTATTTCTGACTACTGTCAAATCCATATGGAACTAGGAAGACTCACTGGATAAAACATTAAACATGCCCACAAGGCTTTCTAGTTAGCAGTACAAGTGCTAAGAAATACCTTAGCTACAATCTAAATTATTCTGAATCATAGTGACAGCAGAGACCTGGTTTTCTCTTGACCTTTAACTGTATTCTATGAATTTCAAAGTTTTGTTTTAAATTGATTCGCACCACAAATCATGCATTTCCTTTTGCATTTCACTTCAAATTTTAGGAAGGAGGCTCTGATCTTCACTGTGAATTCCACCTCCCACAGCAAATGCAGCTTCTATTCTTGTTAAAGCTGTTCAACATCGTCCAAGAACATCACTGAAACCAGAATTTTTCTGAACTGTCTACTGAATCTGTACTGTTGTATTTGTGAATCAAGACATTAGATCTCTCAGTTCCGTACCTATGATACACATCTGTACCATCTATTCTACTTCCTTATTTCTAACAGCTACAAAAGTGGATACTGCCAATTTCAGTTACAAGTACCTAAATGCTTTGTGAATGAATGAAACAGCTTGTAACTTTTCCTACCTATTCTCCTTTAACAAAGAGGCAGCTACCTTTTCCTGTGCCAATTATAGCTGCACAAAGCCTCCAGTGTCCATGTGAAAAGGACAAGCTGATTCTTCAACAAGATCCTGCTTGTATAAATTTCCAAACCTCAATGCTGTGGCTCAGATGCTGAGATAAACTATTATTTTCCATCCTAAAAGACTGTATTTGCTTCTGCATGCTCATCTGATCAGTGTCCAGGTTACTGGCCACTGGCTTGTCAATGCCCAGCTCTTACACAAACATCCTTCTAAGACTATGAGAAACGATTATGGGAAACTGTTTCAGACACACCTTACAGCTCTGCATATGTTGCTCATTGCATCACTGCTCAGATGCTCGCACTGATCATAAATGAGTTAACCCCAGAACCGGAAGCATTGCAAGCACGTCAATGTGGTGCTGAGGTTAATACAGCCAGACTGTCCAAACTAGACAATATCCTGAACTAACACCTTGCGATGCTAATACATCTGGCATGACCTTGCACCAGATCATTTGGAATTAGTGCTGCAGT
Source organism: Psilopsiagon aurifrons (assembly GCA_025447955.1). Classification (NCBI taxonomy): domain Eukaryota; kingdom Metazoa; phylum Chordata; class Aves; order Psittaciformes; family Psittacidae; genus Psilopsiagon; species Psilopsiagon aurifrons. The sequence goes on from JAOEHY010046252.1 coordinate 17,225, forward strand.
TTTCAACATGGTCCTTCATGGTGAATATGGCTGAGAATACCACAAAAGGAATCTGCTGTCTAGAAACTGAGGATCCATGGCATTAGAATTCCTAAATGCCTGAGACACTTGGAAAATGAGATATGAACTCAACTTCATAGGCACCCCTGGGACAAAGAAAGATCTTCATATCTTTATTTTCCATCTAAAATGGATAAAACACTATACAAGATGAATCAGTGAGTCAAAAGCTGCTTCCCAAATCAACAGAAAAGGCTGCACGCTTTCCTTTCTCGTGCTAACTTTATTTCAGAGTAGATCAGCCCAAATGATCTAACTTGAGTGTATCCTACATGGCTTTTGTATTTTACTTACAAAAGGTTACTGATGGTATATTTCAAATCTGTATGTAGATGAAGCATTACTGTCTGCTATTCCCGTAATCCTCCAAAAACTTACTGAAGTAGTTACTCAGAAGTAGTTAAAGTAACAGGTGAAGTAATCAGTCTTTTTTCTGTGTGTGTTCATGCGTGCTGGAATAAAATAAACATGTAATCTTTCCATGTTGCTTCTCCCAAAAAAAGGATAAATACATTTTTAAAAGCTCTCTTTATACACAAGGAGAGGTACTACTCAGCAGGGATCTAATAGGAGTAAAAAGTCATGAGTGGCTATAACTGAAAATGGAGTTCAAAGACATCTTAAAATATGACAACTCTAAACCACCTACAAAACTACCAGAAGCAATACAAAGCAATGAAAATAGGAGAATGACTGCATGAGAATGCACTATGGAACTACTTTACAAATTTAAAAATGTAGTTTAAAGGAACAATTCAGGACTGTTGAGGAGAAAGAGGAAGATTAATTATGGGTCTTTAAGGAATAATTGTTTTCTGATTCTAAGTTTTTGCCTTCAGAGCAAAAGCTGCAATAGGTTTAATTGGATCTTTTAAGCCCATACAAGCATCTAACACAGATTAATTTAGCTCACTTTTAAGTTAGGCAACACAGCAATGACCCAATATCTAACCTAATTTAAGCAGTGGTCAAACCTTTTTAAATGCCTTTATAAAATGAGTGAATACTAATTTAACTATGTTTATCTGAAACTCACAGGGAGGCAGCTTTTTACATTTCAACTTGTTTTATTCCACAATAATGAGTGTTAATGATGCATTTAAACTGCACTTGTAGGCAGAAATGCGACTTGCAGAAATAACAAGTTTTTACTGCATCAAGTTTCTCCTGTCTACATGATTCATTCACCTTGCCTTCCTGGGGCAAGTAAGATTTTACCATCTAACAAAACACAGGCAAGGATGGTAAGAAAGAGGTAATAAAGAGCTGGACACTTTTCCAGCAAGCGTCACAGCAAACCCAACAAATCATTCCAAATGAAAATACAACTGTTATCTCATGTAACTACACATCATTTGCACAGGTATCTGCAAAACCATCTCACAGATCTGATAATCTTACATTAGTCAAAAGGAATGTTCTTTCAAATTCTATAAGATTCTGTTCCTACTCATAAAATCTGCATGCTTAACATCAACCAGACACGACAGTGGACACATACTTGTCAGTGGTTTAGCAAGGTTTCAGAGAAAAAGCCTCCTAGAAACAGAAATTACAAGCAAGCAAAAGAACAAAATTGAACTGGACTTTACCCAGGAAATACTTTTTAAGTGTTTTGTTTCAGAGCTTTGTTATGACATTCTATGAAGCACAGCCCTTTAGCAAACACATCTCCTTGAATATATATATGCACTCAGCTGAGGCTGGGAAGAGACCTGGATAATAACCATTCAATATAAGGTCCACAATTGGCACTAAGAGCTGAAAATAAGAGCAGAAAATGAGAGCCAAATCCCTCCTGGAATAAACTGCAGACACCTGATGCTTTATTAGAGTACCACAATAATCCTGTAGGTAGATGAAAAGGTGAGTGTACAAAAGAAGACATTAGACAGCATAAGAGTTAACTAAAATCTAATCTATTACTATACCAAGTGATCACAAAGGCAAAGTTGGATTTAAGAACCTTTTTTGTGATTTGCATAAATGTCACATCACTATAGTACTGTGCCCAAGAACCTCAGTCCATTGTAGTGTTAGTTGAAAGAAAAAGCATCTACTGTCCAGTTACAGCTCCAATCCTACTCCAGTAATCTGGTGTATGAAGCAGTGAGCTCAGTTTTCAATTAAACTGTTCATCAGCAACCCACAAACAAAGAACAATTTGCACAGCCTAATGGTCAGGGCACTGCACAAAAGCTTCTGTTCTGTATCAATCTGTTGTGTAGCGACGACAAAGACACTTTTCTTGATTTGGTGCGCATTTCCCTACTCAGGCCCACACTATTGCGCCAACATCACAGATATCCCACATAAGAATACCTGCTTCCATAATCAAAGTGATTTCAGATGAATACTTCATTATTGTTGCTGTTCTATTAAAACCACTAATCTTGTTTTAATAAGCAACCTGAATGTTAAAGTTGTAATATAAAAGCTCAGTGTAATGTAAAGTTGACTGAATATTCATTTACTGAAAAAACTGATGTAACTCATTATTAATCCGGTGATGATAAATGCATTAAATTGTGACTAAAAATTGCCATTCATATGCTTTCCTCTTCTGTCCAGAAAAAATAATTCTCATTACCCATTATGCTCTGAGTCTTTAATTTAGAATATGAACTCTAAAAAGGGGGGCTTTGTTTTTTAGTGCATACCATTAAGTTCTGCCACCATCAAAAAAATACAGCATACTGAGTCAGACTAGAGATTCATCTGCATACTCCTAACTATCCCACAGTGTTCCTGGATGCCCAATGCCTTTAAACAAAGTCCATGTGCACTGAGTGACACAAAATGCTGCTAATACAGTCATCAGAACAGTGGCAGCTGGACCTGTTTTCTGCCAGTGCTACTTAAGACCTGCAATTTTCCATTAGAAATTTGTATTGATATTTGACCACAAGTGCATCAGAGAGACTTCCACTAGCCTGTATTATGTGATGCTCCTGCAAAGTGTTTGCTGTTCACTAGCGTGTTACCTTCCTTGGATATCCCACTCGATCCTCATCTCATCCCTTTGGTCATACTTGCACCAATGGCTAACAGTCATTAAAATCTTTTCTTGCGGTTACTCTGATTTATTTCAGGAATGCCCTAGTTTCAAAAACGAGGAAATATGAGGGAGTAACACTCAAGAGCATCCAATTATGAACAGAAGTTTAACCATTCGTTTCTGCTAAGCAAGTCAGTATTAAGTATTTTGCTTTAAATGCTAAGGTCAAATGCACTCCCTTCTGCACTCCTGCCACCTGCAGCTATTCACAACACCTCTTTCAAATAGCAATTCCCACTTCCTGATCATCGTTATATTTTATATAATTAATTCAATTATTTATTCTAGAAGTCCAAATTTTGGATGCCTTAAGAACCACCTGTAATGCCTACTATAGTGAACTAACACTTCCCTCAGAAGTACTTACCTTCACTCTAAAATCTATTCTGCTGTGTTCTTTATGCATAAAGGTACACAGCTGGCACACAGCTAGGCAAAATAGGAAATTATTACAATAAAAAAAGACTCTTAAAGACTATCTAAGTATTCCTTAAGCTGCTGCCACCCTTTGCAGAAAGCTATTTTACTGGCACCAAACAAGAAAACTGAAGGTTTTGTCAAATACAAATCTAGGATTGACATATTAATTTAAAGATGACTCTCAATGCCAACTTCCATCTAGGCAAGTGTCTTAAAAGGGGTTTGGAATGATTTTAAAGCCATAGCATTAACTAATTAATTTAAAGTAACCTCAGTCTGACTGCTCAGACCAGTTTCCGGTTCTATAATCACAGAACAGCAGTGAGGTGAAGAAAAAGCCAAACCAATCCTTTTATCTTGGCTGGATAACAGTCTGTGTAATGCTTGTTCTTTAATTAGCATCTATGACTACTAGAGTAGAAGATTATAATAAGGTAATGGTCTTCTGCTGTGCATAAGCATCAAGGAATGCCTAATCTGAAGTTGTGTTAAAATCACTTTGTTTGTACTACACCAAGTGGTTTTAAAATTGTTAATTTATCCTGTGGATGCCAGTACAGTAGAGGACAGGAAAAGGGAAGACAATGGAAAGATGCTAAGAGGTGGAGATCCATTGTGCCTCCCCCAGTCAGGGAGTAATTAATACATCTAAGCAGAGTGTCTATAAATATGCAGTAGCTACATGAAACAGCTGATTTCCTTTAATGGTGCTTCATTTTTCTAAATGTTTATTACAATCTAATAGCAGTCTGGCAAGCTGACTGGCTCGCAATAATGTCACTGTGTCATACTTTGAGCAAAGCCATTTCATGTGAGACAAGGATCACGTTAGCAAAGCCATTTCATGTGGAACATAAATTACAATCCCCAGAACAGATCTGCAAAATGAAAAGGCCACTTTGCTCTACAGAACAACACTGGCCATTAAAGACCAACAAGCACAAAACCAAACTAACTGCAGAGGTATTTTCGAACACTTCAAAAAATCTAAATATTTACATAATTGTAACAACAGAAAGTTTCATTGCCATTCCCATTTCACACAGCCAAAACAGAAGAAGACGACATTTACCCAAATACATTCACCCCAAGTCCAAATAAGACTGAAACACCAAGTTTCTTGAATCAAGGACCTGCAGCTCAGTCAAAGCAATTCCTCTTCCTCCAGTGACAGCTCCTTAGCAGTAATTCTGAATTCTACATTTCTGAAGCTTCAAGTTTATACTGCTAAAATGCTTTTTATCACTCAGCCAATTACTTTCTTAAAGAGTGTTTGGTAAAATGCTATCTGGCATACGATCTCTGCCTGACCTTCTCTTTCATGAGGAATTAACTGTTCTGGAAACTAATCTATTTGACTGGGGCATTCATACTTAGAAATTTGTACTGCTTGCCAAAGGTCAGCTCTGATCATCTCTCTTCACTCTAATGCTGCCCTCTTCCTGTGTAAATGTTATGGTTTATTTCCTGCATAAATCTTTCAGGCCATGTTTACCACTGGTGTTTGTTTCAAGCAAACAGCAATCTGACAGCCATGATTAGAATTTTTCAGGAGCTTTGATTCTATCTTAAAGAAGCCAAAATCAGACTTCTCAAAACCCAGCAGACCTGCAAAAACAGGTCATTTGATATTCTTCCTATCACAGAAAGTGTAGCACAGTTCCCAAGTACCATCGTAACACTCTTCCGATTCTCTTCACAGAGAATAAAGCACTTTTCCAAAAATAAACTTATCACTAGAATCAGTAAGTACACACAATTCCCATATGTGGAAGTAACACACTCAGGGACTAATGCATTCTCTTGCGTTAGTATTTCTACATGAAAGCAGAATCTTTAAATGCAAGTACAAAACCACAAAGGAAATCAGCTTCTATTAGCAAAACAGCAAGAACCTTGAATAATCAGTGTTACTTTAACTCTTGTTTGCTACATCACAGAACACTGCAACCACAAAACTACACTTCCATACATGAGACTTTGTGGACCACGCATAGATGACACAGAATCATCAAATCAGCCAGGTTGGAAAAGATCTTCAAGATCAAGTCCAACCGTTCCCCAGGACTGCTAAGTCCACCGCTTAACCACATCACTAAGGGCCTCATCCACATAGTCTGTAGACATTTCAGTGATGATGACTCCAAGACCACTCCGAGTAGCCTGTTCCAGTGCCTGACCACCCTCTCAGTGAAGAAATTGCTCCTAATATCCAGTCTAAACCTCCCCTGGAGCATCTAGAGGCTCTTCCCTCTTGTCTCTTATCACTTGTTACATGGGAGAAGAAAACAGCTACCTCCTGGCCCCATCCTCCTTTCAGGTAGCTGTAGAGAGCAAGAAGGTGCCCCCTGAGCTTCTCCAGGCTAAACCCTCACAGGGCCTTCAGTGCTCCTCATTAGACTTGTGCTCCAGGCCCTTCACCAGCTTTGCTGCCCTTCCATAGGACTGCTTGCACATATGCTCTGCAGCCTCTGTGCATGGGGACAGGGACAGATGTGCGCATATGTGTGTATATACACATACCAATGTACCAAATGCAACTACCAGTTTGTACCAAGTGTTTCACACTGGACTCCCCCAACTTAAAATGGACATGCTCCAATCAAAGAACGAGCTTCAGCTATAGCTCTGATCTAGAAGAATTACACAAGCAAATCCAACATCTTAGACAAGCATAGATAACAAACTCCTCAGTATTTTTTATCTGCACATTCCATCTGTGCAGCAACAAATACTTTCCTTTCTGGTTCACACAATACGCATTATGTGACCCAGACACATGAGATGTGATCTTAGGCAGAAGTTCTTCCCTGTGACAGTGGTGAGACACTGGCACAGGTTACTCAGAGAAGCTGTGATTGTCCCATCCCTGGCAGCGTTGCATATGGTGCAGATGTATAAATACCTGGCCAGGGTGTTACAGACAAACTTGCATGAAACATTTTCTACCTGAGATCTTATATTCAAGGTGGTATTTAACAACTAAGTTGGCTACAGGCAAAATTGTGCCTTAAAATGAAATTGTAACAAACAGAGTTCAGCAAGGAAAGAACATTTACAGTGGAAGAAAAATTTTTCATTACATACTATGTTGTTTCCAACATTTACTTTCACAGCTGTGCACATATGTCCTGTTATTTCAAATCATTTACTCAAGATAATCAAGAGCCAAACAAGAAAATGCTGAGATAGATTTCCTCCCATTGTTTCAGCCATATTTTGTTCTTCATATGAAGGGACTATTTTTGCATATGAATCCAGAAATTTCTAGCAAAATACTCCATATATGAGAAGTGAAAAATGAAAAATCGAAGTCCCGTCCCTGGAAACTTCAGTCAGGGTGCTTTACTACTCCAGGTTACGAGTTGCTCATTCTTCTATTTCTGCCAGTTTAGTTGCTCTTCCTTCTTCAATTAATTAAATATTCGCAGAGACAGGAAAACCATAGAGACTGGCAGCCAGGAAATTAAGCAGGGCTGCGGGCAATGTAAAGACTGTATTGCTTGCATATAAATTTAGAATGGGAAGTCATCAATCACTTAGGTTCTTGTTATGCCAGAGCTTTGCCCTGGATATTCTGTTTGTGTGGATATGTGCATTTCAACTGACAGAGAATTTATTGAACATATTCTTTGTATTACACATACATGAAAGGTGGTGGCTCAATATGTTTTTGTGCTTTGGGACATATCAAAAAATTGAGAGATTTTGGGTATGTGCACATAAACTTTATATATACAATGTTTTGATCACACTATCTGCATAAAAGTAATTACACACATAACTACTCCTGTGCAAATTCATAGAATACACTATATGAAGTAGATTCATTGAGATAATAGTTTCTTGAATTGATACAAAACTTATTTGTGTCTTCATTATAATATTAGCAGTGCAACTACAACAGTGCCATATTAACATCAGCATGCATTTGTGATAACCTAGAAAAGTCCTTAGCTGTATATGAGCAATCTCAGAGGAACCAAATATTCCATATTCATGTCTATGTGCCATCTTAATGAAGCCAGATACATTCAGAAGGGGAAACATTTACCCAAGCACAGCAAATGTATTGTTTTCTTGAATACAGACTTTGCTCAATATAACTTCAAGAAATATAACAAGTTCATTTATGCTTTAAAACTTGAGAATTTGTATGATGTGTGCTATATATGTTATTTTCAGAATCAAGGAGGCTAAAAAGCCTGAAAACTTGAAGCTTAATAAGCTGAGTTTCAGATTCAGTGAGAGTGAAAAAAAAAAGGAAACAGCCACTTCCTGGAATGGAGAGACACTAAACTTGAATTATTCTGCTTGAATAGCTTTATAGCCTTCATCACCTTCCTTCTGATCTGCAAGAATATTCATTCTGATAAGATTTTAGCCTAGGAAAACAGATTCATGTTTTACTTTTTTATAGGCCTTGACCTTGTTTACAGTCCATGCTTTTTTCAGTTTAACCTTGTTGTTGTGGACAGCTCTAAAACAAATGCTGTACTTTTAACAGAAAGAGTGAGTTACTAATGTTAACGCTATTTTCTTGTCAATGAGAAACATTATTAACATTAATCTTGTCTCCTTACAAAATCTTATTAAAGAGTATTCTAACTTACACTCAGATAAATTGCTCCCTTTACTGTCTGAATCCTGAAATATTAATGAAGGGAATAATACATGAGTAATTTTTTATTATAGTCTGTGATCCACACCATTGTGGTATGTGTCCCAGCTGATCATCTTGCCAGTAAGTCAGTCGTTTGCTACTGAATGTTTTAACCCAGAATTCACTGGAAAATGGGAATTCAGCTAATCAAAAAGCCAATGTACAGTTTAAGTAAGATATTGTTATATCCTCATGTGTCAACCCGAGTGAGAGGACAAAGATCAAAACCAGACCAGCTCGTGTCAATGCTTGTGAAGACTTTCTGCCTGGATCATTTGCTACTGTTGAGCAAACCATAACTAAATTGATGAAAAGCAGAGATGCATCAGGGGTGCCATTACAGGATAAGGAAATTAAGGCAAATAGTGGGTTCAGATTTCTTAAGCAAACACCATTCTGTAAAGGCATTTCTTGTACAAACCTTTAATGAAGCTATATGAGCTATATGAGCTATAATGAAAAAAAAAAAACACCACTTGCTATTAATCACAGCAGAGAAACTTCACCAGTGTGAAAAGTCAGTTCATGGCCTACAAACTCCTCAAGACTTAGATCAAGCTTTGCTTGAAAGGTTTAACTCAAATTTAAGCTATACCACTTGCCAAGATACTTTCTATGTCCTTGCTCTGCCACATTCCCAGGGGATGGGATTTAAATCTCAGTACTGGCTTACCCTTTCCAAGTAGCTCAGGCTACACTGAAGAGGTGGCAGAATGGTTTCCCCAGGACACCCCTCTCTGCAATTCTGGCTGACAAAACCACACTCCTCCATCTAAATATAACCAAGTACGATCCTGCATATATGGCTTGCTTCAGACGCCACTGTTGATGTGCCCTTGCCACGCAGTCTTCATCATAAGCCTATGTTGCATTGCTGTCCTGGTGAAGGGGATGCAAGGCAGAAGGGAAAGACAAGTCTTCAGGAATCCCATTATCCCTGCCATGGCAGCACTTTTTGGTATACCTTTCCCCAGCTCAGCTATACAGGGAAGCAGAAGCAGGGCAGCTAAACAAGATATGAAATCAGGAACAAGGGCTACCTGTTAGTGAGGCACATAACCAAAGAGTTTGCTTCTGATGCTTCTTTGTTCTCAGGGTCATCAGTAACTTTGAGAACATCCTTCAGGCAGAACATCCTTGTAGGGATGCACTGATGACCCATTACCCTGGTTCTCCAGGCAGGCTGCCTGAAAATATCTGTGTCTTCAAGTGAGCTTGCACATCTAGGTTGGCCTTTTTCCCACAGAAAAGGATGGAGAGTCTATTCAGGCTGGATCTAGATGTGGCTCCAGCATCCGCCCAGGCACAAGAATTAAGGAAAGGTTCTGGGCCCAGAAAGATACGTGTGATCTGGGATCTTCATGATGCTGTTTCTGCAGGGCCAAGCTGAGATCGCATACAAAAATGTCCCAAGTGTCTTTATAAAGGCCAATCTAATCAAAATGCCACTATAGGCAACTGCCTGTTTTGATTACCTCTGAAACCAACCAGCTTAATACTGGTCTTAACTTAGGGCTTCCTCTTTTCAGCTGGTGCAGGGAAATCATCCATTCAGCCCTGGAGCTGCAGCTCTATATCTGTTCCTAGCCAATACTCCATGTAGAATTTGAGCTAGTTTTCCCTCAGAATCAGCATTTTGCTTCCAGTGAGGTTTCAGCCAAGTCAAAACTGGATTTCTGACTATGAACACAGCCCTCACCACCCATAACGTTCCTATGTCATTCCTTGCACTGCAGAAAATAACTTCAAACAGATACACAAATACATACACACACACGCCTTCAGTATATCTGCATGACAGCATCCATGCCATCAAACAGTGCAAATACTCCTAATCTTTATACACGTGCTTGAGCAGGTATATACTTATTCTACAATGAGACTGCAGATAATGGGAATACTTCTGTGGGACACTTCATATGGCAAATTGAAATTTACTGCTTTAAGTAATATTTAATCTAATTTTTTAAACCAGCATATTTCATTCTCTAGCATAAAGAAACTACATAATATTATATAATACCTTCACTATTAGGTTATGTTCCTAAGTTGCACTTGATTAGCAGTTTCTTTCCTCCCTTTAATTAAAAATGTATTTAATTGCTTTAGTTTAGTTCATTTTATGAATTTTCCTTAAGGTGAGGATGTAAATTAGATTTTAGCTCCTCAAATTGTATAGGAAGACAGATTTCTAATTTAAAAACCTTCTAATTATGAACTATTAAATTCTAATATTTGAGCACTTAATTATAAAACACATTTACTGATTCCCCTAAGAACCACACTGAAACTAATTCCTAAGTAGAACTTAATTGGAAATGTAATATGATTAATAGAAAAACTAGAGATGAAATATGAAGTGGAAATGTGGCTGCTGCCACGGTTACATGCTCATGAAAGAAAATGTAATGCTACAAACAAGAAAAAAGTTAATCCTCTTAAGTCAAAAAATCATCTAACAGTAAGAGTCAGAGCCAGCTCTTGACCCAGCAGTTCAGCCAAACAGTCTGACTGAATCCAAGGAACATTTTACAAAGAAGAATGAGATGAGTGTGCTCATCGGCACTGTATGGTGCTCCAAGACAAAACCTTAAAGTTCATGAACAAAAGCAATCTCCTTCAAGATAGTAAAATAAACAATTCCACTGCTAAAAATACTATTTTTTAAGTACTGTTTCTAGTTGTTCTAGCTGTCTTCAGATACAAGCACTTCCAGCTTATGACATAAAGCCTGTATATTTTCTAAGATTCTAATGAAAATACCTCCCCAGCATTGGGAATAAATTGAACACCTGTGGTCACCAGAGAAAAGCAAAGTAATCTGTAAGAAATTAAAGGAGTAAAATTAGACTTACACTTTTGGCAAAAGGAATGTTAAATGTGATAATACTTTAATGATGTTCATCTATCTCCCAGGATACTTAATTCACAAAAATTACCATACAAATTATTCTTCAAGGGTTTGCAGCAGAATGGAAAAAGTGAAGCTTAGCCATAAGGTAGAGGACAGAAGAATGAAAGAGGATATGGTACTTCAATATTCCTTAGAGACATTCCCTAGATGGGAAGTCACTAAACTTCTGAATACATGCTCTACCGCATCACCGTATTCTCACACACTACTACCACTTTTGGTTTGCAGGGTCTGTCCTACATCACATACACTTGATTCTTCAACACCCAAACTTCCTTGGCACAAACCATCTATTGCTCTAAGCTTTCCCACTTCAGTTTGGCAGAAGCACGGAGATGCACAAGCTTGGCAAGTGGAAAGGAAGAAGCCTGCATGGTAGCTGGTACTAGAAATATTCATTTAAAGACAAGTATGTTTACTGTTCAACCCACATACTCTTAAAAACAGATTTTTCACATGCTCTTTCTTCTCTTTCACCACCCTTTAAGTCTTCAGCTGAACATCAGTCTTTCTCCCTTTCACCCAGACTTCTTGCCAACAGTTTAATGAAAATCTTAGGTGCCATACCCAGCCAAAATTATAATGCATCCTATTCTAAACCTTTTGCCCACTGTGTTCATTTGTAACATTACAGCCATCCCAGGGGCTGTCACAAAAGGCTCTGTCCCTTGCAGAGTACATCCTGTGAAAAAGTGCTTCTGGGAAATAGACTCTTTCCTGACATGAGCAGAATGTCACTAGTTATGAAGGGGACATGCTGTCATCTTCTATATGCCTCCCAGTGCAACTTCACCTGAACGGACCACACTGACAGAAAACCACCAGCCTTTTGCCTTTTTTCTCCATGTCTCCTCAAGCACTTTAAGAACCTGCATGGGGCTTTTTTCCCCGTTGTGGCAGGTATCGCAAGGTAAGATGCTTTATAAACAATGGCCATCCTTCTGGTAGTAAAGTATGAAGCTACCTATGCTGCATGTCAGCTGTTCTCCCAGCAAGATTTGAACACAGACTATCAGTACTAAGGTAAGGAAGAAAGTCTAAATATCTTAGTCTCAAATTCTGAAGCAAAGCATTAAGCAAAGACTCAAATAGTTACTCAACCCCTTGACCTTTGGTTAGGAATTTTGTTCATCAACAGAAAATGTGTTCTGTAATGAGAAAATTGCATTTGTCATTCTATCCATCACAACTCCACTTCTGAAGAACACTGAGCTAACTGCGGTTTGTCTACTCTATAGCCATTATTACTACAGCTTTCATAAACATATTCTAAACCTCCCTGGGCGATGTCTGACAGCAGGATTGCTCCTTGAAGCATTAACTCTGGTGTTGGCAGCATTGTATCCTTTCTGTTTGAGTCTAGCGCTGTCATAGCATTTCCCAAGAATGCAACCACAATAAATAAGTTTACTGGGTTTTCTTCAGCTGACAAAGGTTAAACTGAGTTCCACTGACAGGGCACTTCCTGTTCTCTTTCTGTGCATGGGCACTTTTTCTTACAGTTTCAAAAAAAAAATCAGTTTTCTTCACGAAGCAAAACAAAAGTTTTGCAATTCTTTGCTAGAAATAGCTTAATTTTTCTTCAGAAACTCATGTAACAGCAGGCACAGAAAACACTTGGAAGAAATTGCTGGTGTGCACTACTCATCTCATACATTTTCCACATTACTAGTTCCATTATGAGGAATACTAAAATGAAGCAAAAGAGCTCAGGTAATAAGCAACCCATTGATCTGATGTTAGTCCTCATAGGTTGTTAGATAAATGTGATCTCTGTGAAGCTCAGAATTGCAAAGTTCTTGCTCTTGAGAGACATTACCGGAGACAGATGCTCTTGGGAGTGGCATGCAGTGACAGTGTTTGCTCAGACAAATCTAGCGTTACAATTATACCTTTAGCATGCAGGAAAATAATCCTATTTCACACCAATTCCAATATAGAGTATTAATTACATTAAATACAACTGTAATTACTAGAGAGGAGCAATCCATCTTCTCATTGCTGTTCAATTAATTTGTGCAAGCAAAAAAGTTCTGTTCCATTAATCTCTTTTTGAAAGAAGATAATGCTATGCCAGCTCCATCTAAATATGCATGCAGGTATCTGGAGAGACATCTGTTACTACCACAAGAGTCCTGTTGTAGGTCTGAATGTAAAATGGGTAATATAAAAAAGTTCTACTAAATTTGAACACTGGAATACCCAGACGAACTTCTGTTGCTCATTTTTAAATCACTGTCCTGTGCTGTGTTACGTAGAGTAACTGTTCAAGTAACCAAAACACAACACTGTATTTGCAGTTGTATTCAGGTATTCATCCTTAGGAAACACAGGCTAGTGTGAGGTGTCCCTGCCCATGGCAGAAGGTTGGAACTGGGTGATTTTAAGGTCCTTTCCCACCCAAACCATTCTATGATTCTATGGTGTCATTCCAGCAGTGAGAGTAGTGTTGGAATACTTATGACCAATCTGGGTGGAAAAGTGGATTAACTGCAACAAAGAAACCTGAAGAGGAACAAGAAGTTTGCTAATATTTTCGGACTGGTTAGAACAGAATGCAAGAATTCCCACATGTTTACCTCAGTAGTAACATCTATTTACAAATGCCTGAAGCTGGATGGATCACGGATCCTCTTGCATTTATCCTGATCCTAAGGCACTGATTTGGAAGCATTTCTTTTTCATTCTGTCTATGTAAAGGGGAAGAAATTCAGAGAGCATGCTACTTTACAAGAAACTATTTCAAGCAGTTTTGCCCATGTTTCTAGCGTAGCAGGTATCCTGATACTCCTGATACTGTGACAAATGACATGTAACAAATAGAATGCTAAAAACAGGTATTTGAGCAGTTACGAAAAGTAAAATTTTGTTATCATTTTATTTTTCACGTATTAGGAACCAACCTCTAATGAAATGGAGCCAGCTCAGGTGCCAGCACGCACACTGCTTCTATCTCTAAATATGCGTTCTATGCAAAAGACAGAGGATACTTTTCATCAAGTAACTTCAAATACTGGGGGATTTTGGAGGAGCTTATAACTTATTTATTTTCATCAGCCACCTACATGTCATCCTCCAACGCAAAGTAATATGAAAACACCATAATCTTTATTATTTTTTTCATATAAGATTGAAAATCTTTCCCCATAAATGTTGCCTGACACTTGAATAGGAACGAGGGAAAATATTTATGGAAACAAGGAATACTTTCTTAACAAACCACCCCTAAATACTACTTCTTTATTCACAGGGAGGGAAAAATAACCCTGGTAAATGACACAAAACTTTCCGTAAAGGCGGACTGTAGTGCTTCCCTCACAGTTACACTTCCATCTTGCTTTGGATCCCAAAAGACCATTTTCCCTCCTGCAAGGATGAAATCCTGTTACCAGGTCAGTGAATTACAACTTTCTGTCCGCATTCAGCCATCAGGATATCTGACCGCTACAAGCAAGTGAGACAGAAGTCTACTGGGTCAGTAACTGCAGGAAGGACAGGAGTCCTGAGCCTCAGTGCTGATGGCAGCTATTCGTATACTCATGAGCAGAACAATTGCCTCCCTCATCTCTGGCTCCCCATTGCAAAATGAGGCCTCACTAAAATTCATTACATGCCCATACAGGATGTTCAGAAGAAATGCAAATACATACTGTGTGCTCAAAATGAAAATTAAACCAATGCCAATGTAATAGGCTTAGATTATGCTTACCCAAACTACTATACATGCCTAACTGAGCACATCCTTAAATGCTCAACAAGGACTGGACCTGCATAAGACTGGACTTGGGACCATACTTCCTGAGCAAGAAATGGAGAAGTCCCTTTATATACAAACTGTTTTTTTAGATATCTACAGGAACAGACTGCTTTAGAATTGCATAGTCTGAGGGTTTTAGAAGCCAAGATCAATGTCTGCACTTCTGAGAATAGTTATCTTAATTTACAGCAAGTACTCACAAAATGACACTTTCAAAATGCAGCATTCTAGACAGAGAGAAAGAGAGAGAGAAAGAGAGAAGGAGAGAGAGAAGGAAAGAGAGAGAAAGAGAGAGAAGGAGAAAGGGAGAAAGGGAGGAAGGGAAAGAGAAAGGGAGAAAGAGAGAGAGAAAAAGAGAAAGAGAGAGAAAGAGAGAGAGAAGAAATGGAGGGAAGGGAAGGGAAGGGAAGGGAAGGGAA